>CACRXP010000086.1:719815-738729 GCA_902702965.1 Spirometra erinaceieuropaei
AGCGAGTCGCTGACGCCTAGATATGGAATTGTTACTGGGGACTGGCCCCTCTGATGGAGTTGTACAATGACAGCTCTATTTTTCTGAATAGACGCAAATCTTGTAAACGAGTCACTCGTTGGCGGTAGTGGACATTTGGAGTGTTCATGGTTAAAAGTCCAATATGGTGGGCAATATAACTCACGCTGCCCAGCCTGTGGCTTCCCCAGTCTATGCAATGCCTGGCACAGAGGACGTGAAGGTTTCCCAGGCATACGTTTACATTTGTCAAGGTACATTTCGAGAGGGACTAGCAGAAAGCTATCAAGAGGACCATACCGTATAACATAGTCCGATACGTGAACTCTGCTGCGAACATTTCGCGTCATTTGAGACTTACTCTATGATGAGAAGTATATCTCGACGAATATCTTTAGCAAGTTCCTTATATACGGCACCCACCCTGTGTGCACGACTGCACGCAGACAAGACAGCGTATTGCTGTGAACATTAGCAGAAAATGATTCCAATATTTTCTAAAAGGAACCTCTCGAAGGACTACTATACCTGTGTACGGCGAGAACTGACGCATTTCCGTTCCCTTTCATATGTTCAAATCACTAAAAGATCTTTGACGCTGCGAAAACTGCCGTGGCAGGCACGCACTCAGAGATCTTAACCTACTTACAACTGAAGTTGACAACGTAAAGCCGCTTCCACTTGGTTGTCGAATCAACAAGCTCAGAAGCCTTCTCATGCCATATAGTTAAATGTAATGCAGATAATTATGAGGAATGGAACTAATCTTTCCATCGTTATTAGCCGTCTTATGCGAAATGCCTACTCGGAGGCAGTCGTTGTCTTTGGATTATAAATGCCCATCTGCCGACATAAACGCGAGCGATATCGGCGAACTGATAAAATGGATAAAATTGTCTTTATTGGGTACCGTGTGGATAAAACGTGAACAAAACTCTAGTATTGGAAAATGGTAACTTAATACCTGTTGTAAAACTATGAAGGTACAAAAGTATGTGCTAGCGGTTAGGTCGAAATATCTGGAAGAATTTGATATTTCGGAGTGGTTGGCGACGACCACCAACCTCAACTAAATATTGAAGGTCACTCCATAAATGTGCCTGGGGTTATTAAGGATCTGGGCATATCATACTCCAAGAGTCTCAATCTCTCGGAGCACTGCGCCTTGATAGTCTCCAAAGCACGCAGAACGACCGGGTTTATCCTCCGAAACTTTAAAACTTGGGACATTAGAATGCGCCTTTACAATATGTACGTTAGACCTGGTCTAGATTACTGTTCCTTTTTATTTAGCCTCATGCGTGTTACTGAGCGGAAGAAAATAGAATCCGTTCAACACTTTTTTACCAAGAGAATTTTAGCCGCGGAACACCGACATTTCTCTTACCAAGAACGTTGCCGGCTTACGGGCCTTGATCCTTTATGGTTCCGTAGATTACAAAAGGGACTATTTTTGCTATTTAAACTCTTATATAATCACACATTTAACCCACACACTTCTTTAAGACATCATATCCACCCACGACGTAACAGTCACCGTGAGGTCTTCTTATTTCTGCCTCTGGCACGTACTGTTAAATATCGTCGGTTCTATTCTGTAAATGCAATGGCTATTTGGAATAAACTACCAATGAGTGTGAAAACTCTGCAAAATTATTCTTTATTTAAGAGAACTATTACTCAATTTCTGCATTCAGAAAAGCTCCCACAAATTTTGGGTGCTGAATCTACTGATCGACTGTACCGTAGCGATGGCGTTTGTGGTCTCTGAACACTATGGCCGGTCTCACCAGCTGTTCCTCAACGCCTCTACTTTGACTATCCCCAACTTCACGAAAGGAATTGACGTCCGATGATCTCCGATACCGTGCAACCCCTCCCCCCTTTCTTGACGGTCGAGAATTTACCGCCAGCAGTTTTTTTTCTCCTGAACCCTTCAAACCATAAAAACGATCATCAACTATATTTTTGTTCTTCAGGAGTTTTTTTTCACTGCTGGTCGGATTTTTGTTTAATCGCTTCCCTTGACAATGCCTGTAAACTGGCATTTAATAAATTAAATTAAATATCTTGACTAGTCCTAATCACTCGGTTGTTGCATCTAATGAAAAGCCACTGTCTCTTAGCAAAGCCTTGGGCACCCAGCCGACCTCGGTGGATAAAGAAAGATCTCATAATGGAGGTCGACAAAAAGGAAGGCTGTGGAATAAGTTTCTCGAAAATAACGATAATGCCGTTTTTATAGAATATAAAGTTCATGGAAACAAGGCAAAGGGCTTAATTCTCGAAAGGCCACGAGATTTTGAAAGTAATTTTTTCCACAGAGCCGTTAACAATTCTAAGTTGCTTTATAGCTATTTGCAGAAATCATCCGTAACAGGAATCCGATTCCTATCATGAGGAGTGGTGACGGTTTAGAAATATCGGACAGCACAAACAAAGCTGAGCATTTTTCTCAGTTCTTTCACAAGGGAGGCAGTTTTCATCTCGCCCACTGCTGAGGGCATGGGAGATCCGATTACTGTAAGTACTGTATTTTGTGAAGAAGTGATCTTCGAAAAACTAAAAACCTTGAAGGAATGTAACTATCTCTGCCCGGACGAAATTCCTGCAAATCTGCTCTCTGAACTTTCCCGCGAGTTGGCCAAACCACTCTCCTTTCTCTGTTCGAAATCGTTTCATGCTGGGATCCTTCCCACAGACTGGAAGACGGCCCATATTATACCTCTGTAAAAAGGCGGCAATCGTGCTCTTGCGTCTGACTACAGACCCATCAGTGTGTTGCAAAGTCATGGAGAAAACCATCAAAAGGGAATTTATGGCTTATTTAGGAACGCACGACCTTTTGTCCAATGCGCAATACGGCCTTCGTAGGGAAAGATAGTGGGTAACGGACTTCCTGTACATAATGCAAAGCTGGACAAGAGCACTCGATACAAAATACGCTGTGCATGTAGCCTACGTCGATTTCCGGAAGGCATTCAATAATGTTCCGCACCAGCGTCTCCTGTACAAGTTGAGAGTCATGGGCATCGGTGGCAAACCTCTTAAATGGATTGAGAATTTCCTCGTCTGCCGTCCACACATTTCGTGCAGCAACAGCAATTAAGACGCACAGTCATAGAGAGTGGAGTCCTACAAGGTTCCGTAATCGGACCGACGCCCTTTCTCTTGTCTATTAATGATTGTGTAGAGGAGTTGGACTGTAGTTGTTCCATATTCGCAGGTGATACTGAAATCTGGAAAGTCATACACGATGCTGTCGACGAGACCAACTTTCAAAAAAACTTCATCGACTAGACGAGTGGTTCACAGATGGCTCCTGTCTTTCAACTTGAACAAATTCACTATACTGCGTCTCGGGAATCGAAATCACGTCTGTAATACGCGACAATATTTTTTAAAAGGGATGCCGCTCCGAGAAGCAGAAACTCAGAAAAATCTCGGAATCTGGACTGCAAATACTCTAAAGCCTCCTATGCAATGTCGTAAGGTTCATAAGTGCGCAACTTCAATGCTGTACGCCATCAGACGGTCATTCACAGTTTCCGATGAAGAATGCTTCGCCAAAGTCTTCGGTACGTTTGTAAGGCCGCAACTGGAATATGCAATCCAGGCCTGGAGTTCTTGAACGCTGTAGGATTGCAGTCTGCTCGAATGGGTACAGAGGCGAGTCGCAAAATTAGTAAGAGGTCTAAGTACACTGCCTTACGAGACCCTCGTGAAGAACCTTATTGTCTATCATCTGATTTATGCGCAGTTGCGCGGAGTTTCTATACACACTTTCCGTATCGTGCGTGACTCGAACTGCGCCCTACGGTCTGACGGATTTTTCCAACTTGCCACGACAAATAACCTCCGGGAACATCCCTTCAAAGTGCTCTCAATGGGGGATTGGGTGTGAAAAAGTATTGTTTCTCCAACCGTGTCGTGGAACCGTGGAGTAACATACCTGAGGCAATCGTAATGTCTCAGTCTGTAGAGACATTTAAATGTCGTCTGTACATATATCTATTGCACCAGCAAGCGGACTATGTGACTTTATAATAAGAAAAAACCAATGCCCTATGTGGATCGATGTTCGCATTCACTTGTTGCATGAATCTCATCATGTGGTTGCAAGTTTTAAGGATTTTTATGTACAAATAGGGGATTCAAAGGCGCTGTCTATTTTGCTCAAATACACTGAACACAGAAAAATTGTCTTCGCGGATTCGCTAAGTTTACCAACTCGCAAAAGTAACTGGGAGGAAAGTGGCAGTCCTGATCATACCTAATGCACGATGTTTGTATTAGGACACCCAGCAGTAGGGAATACTGCCACTAGCCAACACACATTCTTACAAAAGTAGAAGACTTTTAATAAAACGCACCGAATACAGTTCCAGTACCGTTCACAGGGTCTTCTGGAACAGTTGCCAATAAAAGACATCGCAAATATTGCCAACGGAAATTGTGTATACACCTATATTCACCGTGTCCTCGAACGACAGTTGTTGTGGACTAACGTGAGTGGCGCTGGGGAGTGCCGAAAATCGAAGACATTGCAATGATAATTCAGCGTCAAATGCAGTATCTTGTTGGTGGTGTCTGTGCGTTTCGCTTGTTCACCACTACCGTCCCTGGATCGGGGGAATTATTCGGTTGCTGTCCTTAGTACTAATGATGCACCAACGAATTTTGCCAAACTTTCACACTAACATTGCTCGACACCAACAAGGTGTCTCTGAATGTGTCTGGGTGTTTTGTGGGGCAGGTCGTGTGCGTGGCACGCGCAGACAGGTTAGCTAGCTTTGTCAGTCACCGAGTTCTTCCCCTGCTTCAGTTGACAAGTCTGCTCGGACTACCAACTGGTGAACGGGAAGACGAGAGTTAGGGCGACCCCCAACGCATACTCCCCATTATAAACAGTCTGACGCACGTGAAAGTCTTCAAACAGGCGAGATAATTCACTCTTCCTCTCGGGACGGAAAATCAAGCTGAAATGGCTCCTTCTTAATGCTGTCTTTATGACAGTCCCAGTCATTTGGGATTCAAGTCGTCACCCACTTCTTGTTTTACAAAATCCTGATCCTCAGTGCACGGACCAGGGGGATGTGCTCGCACGCCTTGGTGCAGGTTTATGCCGCAACAACCACCTGGGTTCTTTCCCCCTGCGCCCTCGTGACTATCTTCACACAGGGTCGAAGTGGATAGGGAGAGAGTGAAATAGGTGCGGCGGAAGTCTATCCCGACTAAGGGCTCATTCACGTGCTAATCACTGTCCCTGTGGCGGCTCTGTTGTGGGTCGCATGATGGACCTCGTCGGAAACGACGGCCGAGTTTTCGAGTATTTTACCTGTCGTAAAACGCCTCAGCAATCGCCTCCAGATATCGTAGCCAGCTTTTTGAATTCGAACATGTGGTGATACCGGCTTACGTGACTACGTAGGCGTCAAGTCCAGCGAATGTTGCGGACAGGTGCCTTGAGTTTGCACTGTCGGAGGCTCTGTGCGAGTCGGTGTAACGTGTCTAATCGTTAAAGCCCTCCTCTCACGCACTGACCGAGACCTCCAGATAAGTCAGAAGATTTAAGTAACAGGAGCGTCCCTCGAAGACATTTTCAGCAATCCGTATTTGCGTGCGGAATTCATTAATTTGCTCCTCATTTTCGGCAAATTATTTGAAATTCTGGAGACGCAAGACATCTCACGGCCTCCGTTTCTTCTTAATGTTCATTTTTATGGTCGCGATGACTCGCTGAATTTGAGCGCTTGACCTGATTCCTTTAATAGGACAATGATCTTCAATGAAACTATCTATGAACCTATGAAAATACTGTTGGAAATCTTTGGTATCGTTAGTGCCAACCAGCAAGGTTTTCCTTAAAGTAATGCGTCTCGTTGAGTCCAAATCATTTTTAAGAATATTTCTGCTCCCCTTAGTTTGCACTTGTGAAGATGGTAGGGGAGAACTCATAGATAATGACGATATGATCACATTAACGAGGCATCGAGTGCAGGTTCAGTTTTCTTGTGACCCTTTCTCATCTACTGAGAGCGAGATGTCAACAGTTGGGTCTTTGTTACTTTTAGGCCTTTTTTCCAAATTCGACGTGGCAAGTGTTGTAGTCGTCCTGAGAAAACTGCAATATTGTGTAGTCCAATGGTGTGGTTGGATCGTTTACTACACGAGTTTTGCAGCCCAGTTTTTTACTCAGGGGTAAATAGTTTTCCTGCTTTCATACTGGCTTCAGCAATTCTACGTCGGCGCTTTCATTCAGACTGCGAGGCCGATTGACAGCGCACGGGTTGAGTTTCGGCAGCCGTATGAGCTTAATTTTGCGAAATTAAATTAGAGCTCCTTTTCTCTCCGTCGTAACATCCGCTTTCTAGAATGTGCCGACGGTGCCACTTTCGTGTATTACTGATGGGGAAGTACATACACAGTTCCTTCACAAACAGTACTACAAACGGAAAAACTGATTGGCATTGAGACGTGGGTAGAAAATGTTTGTGAAAGAATCGAGGTCTAGCTTTCTTATCTTAACTCACCGTTAGGTGTAGGAAGTTCACACTTCCCTTCTGTCTGGGATGTGGTCGAGGATGAACTGGCGTGTCATTTTAAAAATAATAGAAAGGGTTATAGGTGATGCGCCTCACTGGAGTGTCCATAATAACAGAAAGCGAAATTGGAATCTGGTTTTTCAAAGTAAATTAAATACTTGTATGTCTTTCAGGGCATTAGTTTCTCATAAATATGCGCTAGTTTTTCACTTTTATCAATAATAATGTAATCATTTTCGGTTTTGGACGCCCAGAGGGAACTCTAAATGCAAATAAACAATCGAATTCATCATTGCGAACCTCCTGAGCTCACGAGGTATCGTAACAAGCTTTTATCAGGACTTGATATTTTATTTGTATAGGGATTCAATCATACTCACAAACAGTTGGATTAGAAGGCGCTGCTGCGTTAACAGGGACCCGGATACAGTAAAAAGCGAAAGAAAAAATAAAGACGCACAAAAATAACATATGGTTAATGTCGTTAAGCTTATCTGATCGACCAAAATTAAAGTCGATCCTGTGAAATCTGACGCAAAAACTCATGCCCCCTTCCCCAGTCGTAATCAACTGGAACCGAGAGCGAATCGAGTTCGCATTGATCTGGAAAATTCAAATGGTCGAGTTCTCATCGAGCCCGAGAATTGCCAGGGTTTCAAACAGAGTTGGAGTGAAAACTGGTTTGCCGTCCATTCGAGGTGTAGTGATGTCCGGTTAAGGGTACCTGCGTTTGAATGGCATGTCGCCCCTTGCAAAGAGAGACTGTTATTCAAGGTCCTTAACTGGCGACCAATTCTCGTCTGTGGCTCCCGAAGTTAGGCTGTGTCCACCGGCCAAACTTCGATTATTGACCGACCGCCAGACTAAATCAGGTGAGGGTATCCGGTACTCGAAGTGTACATAGGTTTCCGTCCCGCCCCTCAACTTCTTACCCCTCTCTATCTCTCCCTCCACTCCTCTCCCTTCCTTCGAGACTTCTTCCCTTTAACCCCTCCGCTCACCCCACTCCTTACCTCCCGCTCACTCTCATTCTCTCCCACAGTTTCCACTTTAAAAGGCCTACGGAGGGAGTTGCAGGCAATCTTGTGAGCAGCGCAGACTAATTTGGATACCTCTCACAGTAAATAAAGCTGTGATCCATAGTGGAGTTCGGCAACCATCTGGGGTATCCAAGTGGCCCTATTTGGAGACGGCACTGCTGGTCGCCTCGCAGGATAAGAGGTTAGAAAAGAGACCCAAACAAATGTTGGGATCAGGTCTCTCAGATGGACAATTCACGGTCGACACAAAACAAGCAGCAAACCCACGCTCTCATCCCCCGTCCCGCCCCCACGGGTTTCTGGAATGAGTCCGCTGAATTCCGCGGCCTGAAACCCTTGTTCCTTTTTAGAAATTCAGAGGAGAGGTTGGTTAGAACAAGGGATACCGCTTATCGCGCGGGAAGTGGCGCGCCTCAAGGTATACATCACTGCTATCAGCAAGACCGCATCTTTGAACAGAGCTAAGCGGATGAGGTAGGTGCCGGGTACACCTCCTTCTGGAGCTGCCACCCAGGAGCAGGCAAACGTGACGTAGGTGTCTGCTGTTCCATTTGGAACGAAAAGGAAGGGTGACCTCCCCAGAACATCAATAGCAGCTTCATGGGTTAGCGTTTGCCTCTCTGGGGAGCAAGTTTGCCACCATCGTCAGTGTCTTTACCCCCCCCCCCCCCCCGATTGCCAGGTCAGGCGAGTCGAAGACCAAGTTCTACAAAGACCTCCTGGCTCCCGTACGAAGGCGGACAAACCGGTTCTCTTCACTGACTTCAATGCCCGCGCCGGGACAGACTGTGCTGCCTGGCGGAAGGTGGTAGTTTCCCATGGAATCGGTGGCTTCAATGACACTCGATCCATTCTCCTGCAAACCTGCGCATAATATCGTCTCCCACTGGCCAACACTTTCTTCAGCCTGACTTTGAAGAAGAAGAAGGCAACCTGGATGTACTCCTCGACTGCATACTGGCAGCTGCTGGACTATGTCCTCGTTCGGCAGAGAGATCGGCAGGACGTGATGGCGACCAAGATGATCTGTGACGCTGATGGCTGAATGGATTACCGTCTTATCCTCTTGAAGAGGAGGCTGTATGTGCAAGTCGTCAGAAGACCCCAAGGTGAATGACCGCCAGGCAACTTGAATACTATTTCGTGGAATTTGCCTGCCCACCGTTTAAATTTTGACAATCAGTTGGCCCAACATCTAGAAGAACTGTCGGCCCAGACGACATCGCCGTGAAGAGTCCGTGGTGTCGAATGCGGAATGACATTTACTCGACTGCCTTGGGCGTCCTTGGACGCGCACTTCGTCAGTACCAGGACGGGTTCAGCAAAAATAACGCCAATATTGCACAGCTGCCCACTAAAGACAATAGGCCACACAAGGCCTATATAAACCAATGAAAACATAGCGGCCTGCTCCCCCTATTGTGGCCTCGTGAAGCAGCAACTGATGGAGATGTAGGGCAAGTGGATGGCCTGCAAGACCTATGAAGCCGAAAAATATGCCTTCCGCAAAAACCATGAACTTTTGCGTCACTCAAGGCGGTTTACGTCCCCCCCCCATCTGAAGGAATCATGCCAAATATTAGCTAAATGGGGCAAAGCTTCTGACGGAGAAATCACAGATTCTGAAGTTATGAGTTTAGCATTTCAGAAGTGTAATCAACCGCTCGTCTAGAATTTTCAATACTGCCATCGACTTATTCTCTTAAATCGAAGTGAGCAACAACCTGGATCTGTCGCTTTCTCTCCCAGAAACAGCCCGAGCCCTGCAACAAATGTCCGGTGGGATTGCATTGGGATTCGACGCGACGTCGGCCGAAATTCGCAAACACGGCGGTCCCCAGCTAGTTGATCACTTTACAGTGCTATTCCAGGATTTATGGCCACCAAAGACGAGTTCCTCAGGACACCCAGGATGCGGCACTCGCCATTCTCTATGGGCGGGGGAGCGACACGTTTTTAATGACTGCAAACGAATCCAGCTAATCAACATGGGGGAGGGGCATTTCTTCGCCCGCATCCTTCTTAAACGTGAGCGACCATCCCGAACAGAGACTCTCGCCAAAACGTCATTATGGACTCCGATGCCACTGTGCAACCACCGACATGATTTTTGCTGCCCACTAGCTGCAAGAGAAGTGCGAAGAAAAGCGGATCCAACTCTACACCATCTTCGTGGACTTGACGACAGCTTTCGACACGGGAAATCGTAGCGAGCTATGGAAAATCATGCAAGAAGTCGGCTGTCGTGAGCGATTTACGTACATAGTGCGTCAGGCCCACTAGGTGACTAAGGCGCGCGTCACGGACTACGGTGCCATCTCAGAAGAACTTGCAGCAGCCACCGTGATGAAGGAGGTCTGCCTGCTCGCTCCCACCCTCTTCAATCTCATGTTTTCGACCATGCCGATGGAGACCCACAGTGATGATCGCCCCGCGATCCGCCTCGCCTACACAACCGACAGTCGCCTTCTCAAAAGCCGGCTCACGCAGACCTCAATGCGCTTATCTAAGTCTATAATCCACGGTCTGCTCCCCGCTGGCGGACGCGCATCCAACACCCATACGGAGCATACACGCGACGGAGTACGGAACTCTTCGCTACTGGCTGCGTCAACTTCGGGCTGAAAATCAGCATAAGTCCATGTTCTTGCAGTAGCCGCCACCAAATGCTGCCTACAGTGCTCCTCCCACTAACGTCCATGGCTCCAAAATGAGGACCAGGGAAAACTTTGCCTACTTCGACATCACATTCGCGCTGCATCACAATCAACGAGGTGGCTATTTGGATCTCCAAAGTGGGCAAGTCTTCGGACGGCCGCGTAACTCCGTACAGAATCGTCACTGCCTCCACCTCAATATCAAACTGAAGATTTAAAAATCGATCGCCCCGGCGACTTTGCTGTATGGCATGGATATATGAACAGTGCGAGCAACAAAAGCGGAAACTCAATCACCTTTCCTCGGTTATTTCCGTCGGAAACTAAAGATGAGGTTGCGGGACAAATTCCCAGACGCGGAAGCTCCGGAACGGACTGGAATCCTCAATATCCACGCCATCTTGAGACAACTGTAAATACGATGAGGCGGTCATTTCGTGAGGATGGGGGACGAGCGCCTGACAAAACAACTCTTCTAAGGAGATGTCGTCACGAGTGCTCGTCAACAAGGAGGTCGAACCTGTCGCTATATGGACACCTTGAAGCGACACAGACCGACCAGGAGACTTGGGAAGACCTCGCAAGAATCGGCCGGCCTGCAGAAGAGTAGTGAAGACTGAAGTAGCTACCTATGGGGCCAACCGGATCGTCGCTACCAAAATCAAAGGGAGGCTTGTAAGTCTCAGGCACTCCTGACGCGCGACGTCAGCGTAGATCGAGCATGCTTGAGCCGTCAGCGAACAGTCTGCGGACGATTGGGCGTTGTGACGATTACACCGCATGCTAATTAATATTATGACCTCAACAAATGATCCTTCTCAATCGAAAACGCATTTCAGAATCTCGGCTAACATTTCATGAGTTCGGTTGCTGACTGTGTACGTATTAGCTTCTGTTCCTATTATGTGTTTTTTTGTGCTCCTCTGAGTCTTGGCCTGGATTAGCTCAATAGCCTGCATACCACCTCCCTCCAGTTCGTTCTAAGTCCGGAGTTATCCCAATGCTACACGCTACCCTGGACGCGCTACCTTCACCGTCTCCGGCCGCTACAGAAGTTCGCCTCGAATTTAATTGTTACCAGGGTTTCATCGACCCTTTCCCGTTTTATCTCAAAATAGAGCTTGATAAACTGTCGTCGGGCCAGACTGGGCTAGGGTTGGGCTGGTGCTGGCGGGGTTCTTACACCTGTCTTGTGGTGTAATCATCGCCCCGGCCCACAATCCCTACGGCGTCAAGGTTGGGGATGTGTCCCATTTGGGCGGCATGGGTTGCTACCTCCGACTTTGGGTCCAACCTTCGCACGGCCAACTTATGCTCGTGCATTCGAGTTTGCAGCCGTCGGCTTGCTTCGCCAACGAATTTGCACATGTAGCAGCTGCACTGAGGTCGGTAGACGACGGCCGACATCTTCTTCCTAGGGATCGGGTCTTTTGGCCGCATCACTTGGCGGCGGATTATTGATTCGGACATGTGGACAACGCAGTATAATTAAGCCAATAGGACCGCGGTTCTTTAAATTAATCAAGGATTACAGTATTCCGATGGCATTCGAGCTATTTATTCAACAGTCTCTCTGCAAAACAACTTTATCTTATCCGTTTTACCTGATTGCCCTCAGTCGATATATCAAGGCCATTTTGAAGAGATGCCTGGTTGAAAGATACTATCGCATCATTATGCATTGGTAACAGGCGCCAGAGGGCTTCGAGATAAGTGGACCGATTAAAACGCGTGAGTAAGTTTGATTGAAGAATAGCTGCGCAGTACGCGTGGGACACTAAAAATAACTGGATCTCTATGGCCATATAATCGTGATATAATGGTGACATTTTTACAGGCATATAAACTAATTGTCGCCGACAACGCCGAGCCCGGATAGCTCAGTCGGTAGAGCATCAGACTTTTAATCTGAGGGTCCAGGGTTCGAGTCCCTGTTCGGGCGAGCTCTTTTCGGTGTTCTTTGGGGGCAGTGGGAGCTGGGCATCTAACTTCTTATTTCACCACGAACGTCATTAAGAAAAGGCTCCTTGTTGCGAGGGTAGAGGTCTCCGGTTAGTGGACTACCTGTCCTCCACCTGCCGTACAAGCCGAGCCATGCACATTTAATTGCGTACGATAGTTCACCAGTCGCGAACGCCATGAGGTGAACGCAGCCTTGAATTTAACCGTGTCTTCCTCGCTCTCTCCACACCTACTGCTTTCCGATTACAAGGCAAAGTCTGAATGACTGGCCGGTTGCTTTGGCATTCCGAAGTCGCTCTGGTCACGGAGCCGTGTCAATAGCGTCCTCAATGGTATTCAATTTCGCACGCGCATTCATTAAGCAAATTAAGAACGTTAATGCATACTACGATTGTGGACGGTGCTATGTAAAAGGGGAATACCTTGACGAGATCTTGTCAAGATCTATATAGTCTATGCACACAGGCACGCACTGGTTGCGCGCGCCTATACAACGGGTTGAGTTTCGAAACAGTCAGTCATGATCATGACTGACTGTCTGGCCTTCTGGGCCTCGTCGCTCTTGGAGTTGTGACCCCCGTCAAAGTTCTCTAGCGGGCCCTGCAACCCGCTCGGTCCGCTTCCCTCTCGCTTCCCTAAACAACAAAGTACGCCTTTTCATCGCTGTCATACTACTGAGGTATGGCGTTTTAGTAATATATTCTACTGTGCAAAGCAGTATGAAGCAGAATAGTGGGAATATAAGCAGGTTTTAAAGATATAAAGGAAGGCGTACTTATAGTTTCTTCGGGCGGAGACACTGTGAGGTAAGGTGCGGCCGCGGTGGTGCAGACGCGAAGCTGAAAATAGCTTAGAACGACTGAAGGCAATTATTTTACTTTCGTAGTGTCCCGACGTTTGGCTCTGCCATCATATCTAGCCCGCGCCCCGTCGAACCAGTCAACTGCACTCTTGCAAACAGAACCTTTAGTGTAGTCAGAGACGGCGGCGTGTTCACGAATTGCAGTTGAACAAGTAAGTTTAAATATATAACGTAACAATGAGAACGTTATAAAGGGGGCTGCCGAAAAAGGTCTGTTTTTCTTAACCCGCCCAAGCAGGACCTTAGTCATAGGGATGAGCGAGTAGAACGGTCAGGGGAATTCCTGACACGTGTATCGATTTTTCATCGCATGGGGTCTCACGGGTGGGATGGCAGACCGATCGGGTGTGGTGGACTGCGAGAGTGCTCCTGAAGAGGGACTAGCACTGTTGAGGGCACTTGCACGGGTAGGCGTGCACTCATCGACGGGGCTTACTTACTCGAAGGGGACTGCCGTCTCAGTCAGAGAGTACAGACTGCTGCCTAACTCTAGATCGTCCTTGCATTGACAGAAAACAGGTCTTGCTATGCTATCAGGGGAAGGGACTTCCGAGGCTAATATATTCAATCAGAGGCTACGTAGAATCACAGCCGTTCAACGCCATTGCTGCAGGTATCAGAAGAAATCGGCGACCCCACCCTTTACAATGTCTAAGATATAATGGAACTTACATCGGTGGCAGCGGTTCCCTCCATCTCTGCCCTCCAGTCCTTTGCATACATCATTTGCCAAACCCTCATCTCCCGCTTAAAGTAGTAGCATATGATGAGAAAGAGGAGTTAGTGACTTGACTCTGCCGTGGACAGGCCTCATGGAACACCACAGCGATCAGAGCTTGGTCCTCTTGAAATATCTCACGTCTACACAATTAGATAAGGTATTAGCTGCCTGCCGACAAGTCCTTTCCGAAACTGTGTAAACGACTGGAACAACTATTTAAGCCTTAGATCTCAAAAGGATTGGCTCTAGACTGTGCAATGCGCTCCATCCTAAGTGGCATGTCTGATTTTTTATGACAAGTACAGAGGCCGTAATCCAAAAAACACAAATTTTTGTAGTTTTCCTAGCTGAATCGTTTGCAAAATGGTTGTACGGCAGTTCCACGGATCGGTGGATCAGTATGATGGCGGATCTAAACGCCCGAACAGTTTTTCGGAGGGCTTTTATCTTACGGCACATTCACCTTGTGATGTCCGGACCCGTACGTAGAACGCGTTAAGCAAATACCTTTATTTATGAGCGCTTAATCGGACCGAAATTCACCAGTGCCTCGCTGTCTTGTTGTGCGTCATGTAGAAACCCATCGTACCGGACCTGTTAAAAGAGAAATGCTGGCGCGCAGTGCCGTACATGGCTGGTGTGTCAGAGGGGTTCGTTAGACTGATGAGCGAATTTGGAACTGTGGTCGCCCACAGACCTGAAGCATTAATCCACCGTCAACTCATGCATACTATGTAACCGATACCCATCAATCAGAAATCGTGGTCATTTACCCTATAGACTGCAACTGTAGTCAAGCCAGTTATGTTGGTGAAACTGCCAAACAGGTTTGCACGAGGTTGTCTGAGCATGAGCTGGCTGTGAGACGCAAGGACAAACTCGCCTTAGTAGCTGCTCACGCCAGGACACGGCTTTCACATTGCGAGCTTGAGAATATTTTGCCAGCCGGAAGACCGAGTTGCGCCTTTGCTGCGGAAAGCGCGGCACTTAAATCAGGACTTGATAACTCGACATATCGACCTGCCAGTAGCTTATAAAGCACCGTGTTAATAGATTAGCATTGCAGCTGGAGGTCATACTCAGTGTTTGGTTGAGCAGTTTTTCATCCCTTGACGATGGGCTCGCGTGAGAGTTCGAAATGCTGGATATATAAAAAATTGATCCCAATGATCGCATTCCAGTGGGTACGTAGCACGTCATTTTCCTCTGAGCACAACAGTGTGTCTTTAAGTGAAACTCACGTTAGCTAAGGCCTTAAGAATCTCTAGGTATATTTTGACACAAACGCTTATTTCACGATGCGGTCAGCGCGATTATACTACAAAAATTAACTTCAAGGCTTTGATAAAAGAATACTTGTTACCTTCTCAGTTGGCTTAACTAGAACAGGACACTGGCATATGGGTGAGGAAAGAGTGTGAGATCGAGTGCATAATTCCACACCGCAAATAATTAAACAGACCTACGTAATATCATCCCGCGCTGTCACTTGTTGATAAAATGCTTGCTGACTGGCAGGGCAACTCTGTCCAATTCAGGATCGAGGTTCTGGCTGCAATGGCTCCTTCTTAATGTGACCTTTATGCCTTACTTAACCTGGGACATCATGTCAGACGTCGTTTTTTCCGATCGATGCGATTTCTCTACCAAGGTCAAGCAGCGCACCATATAATTTCACATACCACCTTGTGACAAGGACTTCAAGTCGTTCATTTTGGACGAGAAAATAGTATACGCGGTTATCCAAGCCGCCGCTACCTTGTCTCCCGTCCCCCTAGGCACTGTCTTACCTGCTGCCTCGGTTGTTTCCGTGCAAGCTCGCGAACTTTTCGATTATTACTATATTTCATTGAGGTTTTCGCTTTGGAGGAACCTGTGGCGGCCAGCCATCGTGACCGGTCTGGCGTCATTTGTCAAGACCTCGCTGCCTCAGGGTCATTCTCCCCCTGCAGCGAGCCGTCCCAGACGAGCTGACCTGAAGTCACACGACCGACAGCTCGGGCATACCTGCATCCACGCAGTCGCAGCTGCCCATGCGGCCACTTGAACGCGCCACCCCCTGCAACCAGCAAAACGAGCCACTGGGACACCACCCCTCGACAAATGCAACACACACCGATTGGAGACCATTTAACCTTGACCCACGAGCCTACAAAGGCGGCTGCCACCACCATCTCAGGGACTCTCAGGCGTGACATGACGCAGTCAACACCAGCCCTGGCTTCGGCAGTGGCCACTGCCGCCTGAGAGGACAACTCCGGGTTTTGTGCACAATGAACCCCTCATTCTGGTTCGTCCTGTCTCTCACCCTACAACAGTAGGCTTTGCCCTGTTTACTGTAGCGCTCAGACCACGCACCTACTCTCGCCGCTTGGTTACAACAAACCTTCATTTGGCAAAAATGCATATCCTCGGCAATCCATCGACACTGGCAGTGGTAAACCGGTCTGTCAATCCCCTCGACGAATACTAGTTCACTTCTGGCGGAAATTAACACAATTGATTGACGATACAAGCGACGATGCTAGTTCCAGGAACTAGTTGATAAGAGGTAGAAGCAATCGCTGGAACAAGGACAAATAAAGCCCTTGTTTCAGCGATCGCATATACTTCTTAACAACTGATTGACTCCATGTCTACTGACCGGTCAATTCGACCATCGCACTCACTGAAAATACTCCTTTGGAGAAGTGCCGAAGGAGGCCGGCAAATTATGCCTCTGTGCCAAATATGAGCGCTTAAACGCGCTGGCTGCATGTCATTCCTTTCCGCTTTTCCGCATTGATGCGACTCTTAACGCGTTATTGTGCGCACGTTGGTTTTCCACACTAGACCTTAAATCTGGAAACTGGGGGGTTAGATTACGACCTTTGGACAGCCGAAATACGGATTTAAACGTTTCGCAATGTTTGTTTGGACTTGGGACGTTGCTATTCGGTCTGCGCCGTGCACCATTTACATCTCAACGTTTGATACAAGTTATTTTCGCGTACCTTTACTCGACGCCATAGTTTGTGTATTAAGATGGCGTTATGGTTCTTGGACGCACGGCATCATGCCATAACCAGAAAATAACGTCTGTCTTAACAGGACATCGCGACGCCTTAATCCAAAGAAATACACGTTTTACCGGATAAGGTTGCGTATCCGGTACACCAGACCTGTAGACAAGGCACAAACTCTTCCGCAGAGAACATGGGTGCAGTTAAATTATGGTCCATCTTTAAAGCCGTGGGCGAGCTCTGCGGTTTTTCTGGATTGAGGTCATTTTGCCACCACCGCACACTGAATTTCACATTAATTGTCCAAATTCTACATCGTTCGGTGGAGAAAGAGCACGAGTCCAGATGAACTGACCAAGGCCGAACGCGTCTTGTGTCCGCACCAATACTCACACTGCCAAACTCGGACACAGACCTGCCACCGTTTATACTCGATACCGAGGCCGACAGGCTCGCCATGTGTGAGGTAGTATCGCAGGAAGATTCCGATGCAGCTAAAAAGCCTGTATGTATCATAAGTGAGATAACATTCGTCCAGCCGGAGGACGAGGTATGGAGTCAACACAGTCACCAGCTCAAGGCGAGGTTCAAGTTGTACAAAGCTGTCGTCTTGGCGACCCTGCTGTATAGGGCGGTGGATTCAACTGTCTACAAGAAACAAGCGCGGAAACTCAGTAAATTCTGCATCAGTAGGGATGGTGGAACGGGACCCCGACACGGAAGTCTTGGAACGGACCAGAAATCTCAGCATTCATGTCAGTTTGAGACAACTGCAATGCAACAGTGGCCTCGTAAGGATGGTCAGGAACAACTGCCCAGTCGGCCGAGAGAACCCGTAAGGCAAAACGGAACGAGTGAGTTCCGTAAGAACGAACGGTGTGCGTACCTCTGTCAGTTATAGAAGTGTTGGAACCAATAATAGCTAATGACTTTCTACGCTCATTTCGCGCGAGCATTATGTTTGAAGCCAAATCAAATACTTCAGCAATTCTTAGGCGAGTAGATAATGAGTTTAAGGAAGGATCATCAAGACATTCCCATAGCTGAAAGAAATACAGAGTTCAAAGATGTAACGTCAAAAACTTCCAAAGATCAATTGAGCTGGACTGAACACGATAAGAAAAATACCGGAAATACCTGAACAAATTCTCCTCTCGACACCGTTTTGACGCTCCGCCAGCACAACTCAAATAAAGTAATATTACTGCCCATATTTCAGCAAGCGTAATAGTCTTGATTTCCACGAACATTATGCACAACGGCATTCACATAGCAGCCCATACAAATTTGATATCGAAATGAAATACCTGCAACATAATTGTGCATAAAATGACAAATTTGCTGCGTATCTAGTAGTGCAAGCATTTCAGACAAATGGACCAATTCGACTATCAGTGCAATCTCGATAATTCTTCTCAAGATATTTTCCATGAATCCCCGCTACCCGAAACAAAACACCGACTAAAAAGTCCAAAAAATTAACTACCCTCAAATCAACTAAGCTGGACTGAACAAGATGATCAAAATATGGGAAAGAATGGCGTTCACCGAAAGTACGAAATTAACACAGACTAAGGCAAATATCAGGATTTGAACAAATTCTCCTCTATCGCTTGAGTACACACACCGAACAGGAACTGTCCCTGCTCTCAAAAATAGTACAATGCGTATTCTGTAAGAATGGTGAAACAAAAGAAATCTTTGTCGCGCTACAGCAGAAAGCGTAAAATCAGGGAATTCAGATCACCCTCAAAATTGCCTTTCTGGTTTAATGAAGGCCTCGAATAAAGTGACTTTTGAAGGACTCTGGAACGGTTTGTATAAATGATGAAGCCGTTGCATAATGGCGTGATTCACAGACATATAGTCAGTCCCGGCGACCTTAACAATGACAACATGGGTAGGTTACAGGTATGTATTCCCGCCCATTCCCTTTAGCCTGTTTTTGTCTGTCCTGTTAGTGAACGCCCGCCGTAAGCGGCGGCCTTGATTCAACATCAAATAATGCAACCGATGCGAAGTTGACTAACATCCGATATATGCAGACTGCAGCGAATATATCCAAAGCCAATGTCCACGCCCGTGCCGACCAGTAAGCCCTAGACAC
>CACRXP010000086.1:740483-754733 GCA_902702965.1 Spirometra erinaceieuropaei
CGAAGTTGCATCTGCCTGTAAATGGCAACCTGGCATCGTGAAGTTCTATAATAACGTCCACGTTTGCCAGCCGTAAATTCATGGCCCTTAGACCTTTTTGCATATGGCCTGGATACCAATTAATAGAGTTTCCCAGGACGTTGCGCACAGGTATATCAGAATATCTACTGAAAGAATGCGTCTTTCGCGTAAATTCATAGCACACGTGGTTCAGGAAAGACGCAGTAGCAACAGACGAACGCATTCTCTGGCAGCAAGGGTGATAAGGCGGCAGTGAAACTGGAGGCACACTAGTAGATGGATTAGTTCAAATGCGTGGTACGATGTGTACAGAGCTACGTTAGCGATTGCTGGTGTTTATTCTGATGCCTCCCCTGCAAAGACCTGAACAAGTCATAATACGGAAAAACCATTAAGTAGTGTCCAGTCGAGGTCTACATAGGTTTGATGGCACGAAAAGGAGGAGGCAGTCCCTACTGCAGATTAAGAACGTGAATGCCTACTACGGGTGCGAACGTTGTACAGTGGTAGGTGAGTATATGGGAAAAGTGGTCTACCCCGAGGAAGGAGAAAGGTACAGGAAAGATGAAGACTTCTTGCAGCCGACGGACGATGAACACGTAGCTGGAACATCGCCATTTTTGTCCTGTAACTTAGGACTTATTTCCAATTTTCCTCTAGATCCTCTACACCTAATATACTTGGGTGTAGTGAAAAAGCTGCTAAGTTTGTGGGTTAGGAATTATCGTTCTAAAGCCAGTGGTCGTTTCCAGCCTTCGATATTGAAAGCTGAGGAAGTTGAAACTAAAGACAATAGACTTCGCAGAATAAATGCATACCTACCGGCAGAATTTTCGCAGCGGAGCAGATCAATAAGTGATTTCGAATCCTGGAAAGCAACGGAGTTCAGGCAGTTTGTATTATATTCCGGTGTTCTTGTTCTGTCAGACGTTCTGCCGCATAAGCACTTCAAGCTTTTTTTGCTTTTGTTTACTGCTCTACGTTTGCTGTCTAACCCTATTTCTTGTAATAGCAATATTGGGTATTGTAAGCAATTGTTGAAGTTATTCACCAAAAAGTTTTCAGACTTATTTGGTGTTGAACAAATGGTGTACAATGTGCACAGCATAATGCACATTGCCGAGGAGGTTGAGCGTCATGGGGTCCTAGACTCCTTCTCAACTTTCCCCTTTGAAAGTTACCTAGGTAGATTGAAGGGCTTACTCAGAAGTCCATCACGACCACTGCAGCAGATAGCACGGCGACTCAGCGAGGTTGAGGTAACTGCATACGGGCAACGTACACTGCAGTCCCCAAAATTACTTCACGGTCATAATCTAGGAGTTGTTCCTGTTGGTTTCGAAGACTGTGAGCAATATAAATGTGTGCTCACGGACAGATTTAGGATTGACATCACACCCGCCAACCATTGCATTGGCATCGGTGGTAAGATCGTTTGCGTAAAGAACGTACTGCGTGACCGACAAAGTTGCCTGCGAATAGTATTTAGTGAATTCGTAAACATTTCGCATTATTTTGATTATCCACAAAAATCGTCCCTGGTGAAGGTCTTTACGGCTGAGCTAGAGAGCAGTATCAGCTGCGCACCGTTGCCAAATAATTTCAGTAAGTTTATCTGCCTCCCTCAAAGTAATCATTATGTTTTAATAGAACTGATTTAGTGATTTAATAAGAACTGCTGCAGGCAGTTCTCAATTACCACTTACTGTCCTTTCGCCCTCGCGAACAGTGCTCGTAGCCCTACAAACGCACAGTACACTTAGTTAGAGGTTTACGAGCACTGCAGGGACGAAGTGGTTATAGTTATAAGATTACTCAATTGCTCCCTGTGCGTTTGTAGACATTACTATGAGTCAACCCACTCGACGAAATCCTCCACGTGAGCGTCGCTCTGCACTGGAAGAAGCACTCTATTATTTTAATGGTGAAGGCATATCGTCGCCTGTAAGTCATATGACCTTACGCAGTTCTGGTATCAAGGAACTAAATGATAGCCAAAATGACTTGGAGGACTCCGATGACACCCTTCCCACAAGGGAGCCAATGCGGGTAGAGGGTAATAAAACTTCTTTCTATTGACCTATCTCACAGAGTGCCGCGAACCGTTGGAATATGACAGGCTTGCAAATTTGGACAGGGCCGTAGCCCTGCTGATTCAGCACAGTGCACGGCTGTCTAAAAAGATGGACCTTATCCTCGACAGTAACCGCCGGCTGCACGGTCGACTGCGGGAACTTGAGGCGAAGGTGAACCAAAGGACACCAGCGCCGGCAGCTAAAGTACTGCCCCAAAATCCTGTGAAACGGCCCATGCGAACAGCAGCAGAGTATCGCAAAATGAATGAGCTATTGGAAGATAATGCAATAAGAAATCAACTTGTAGGCTATTAGTTTATTCCCTAACTAAAAAATTAAGGTGTCCTTCCTCAGTTGTCTAGGAGGTAATAACCTAGACGACTTCGTTAAGCGCATTTTCTTTGCGCTCTTTGAGGATGACATTGCCCTCCACGTTAACTTCAAGGGCAGAAAAATGAAAGACAGTCTGTGCAAATCTGAAATTTACAAAGTTATTCTGGGTAAGTTTGCAATTCAGTGACCACTATCTACATTTGTATACGTTTTTGCAGGGTGGAATAAAACCTCCGCTGCCACTTTATCCGACCTGGAGACCGCCTTTACAAAAAGACTGAAACGGTCCCTGGATAACTGTGTTCAACGGCAGAATAAAGAATTACGAAACAATAGCTGGACTGGTGATTATATTTCAGTTTTTCATAATCTTCTCTCACTCTAGAGACCAATCCGGCTTGTTCCACGAGTGGCGTTACGTCACTGACAACAGATAACACTATGTATTAATCCTTTTTCACATTTTTTATCGAATAAACTATCTCCGTACTTACACGTCTTCAAAAAAGTTCCCTTGTAGGGGTTAAAAGCGTTCTAAAGTGGACAACAGGAGGCAAAGTAGGCCGGGATTGGGGTGACTAAGGCGAACAGACGATAAGAAAATTATATATGGGTGTAAGAAGAGGAAACCGCATCATGCGCATGACCTAACGTGTCCCTATCGCCGATTTCGTAGTATCTCGAAAAATAGATATCGTCTCGATATCTAGGCCGCGGACAAAATCGATATATACTCGATATAGGTATCTCGAAAAATAGATATCTAATAGATATCGTCTCGATATAGTTTGCTACTAGGGTGATTTTCTGTTAAATGTATCTAACCGAGGGGGAAATGTGCGTAGGCTATTTAGCATCCTATTTGTAATGTATAAAGTGAGAGTGTATGAACAGCCAGTTAGCATGGGAGAAAACATTGCATGTGTTCTTATATTTTATGTTTTGTCTTTGCTTTTTACTGTGCAAACCAAGTTGCCCACGCTCGCGTTTGAATCCGCTAGGAACGACACAGGCACCGCTGATAGCATTATACTCGACCAGGGCTATCCCCGTCGCCCGGTCGCGGGCTATTGTTGCGATTGACTGGGGCCTGTGTTGGCTGGCTTCCAGTCAGAAGCACAGCCCCCAACTCCACTGAACTTTCGAAGATCCTGGAGAGTGGGAAAGCTAGTTGGTCTGCGTGTTTATAGAGAAATTTTGCGGATACACCATCCGGACCAGGCTATTTACTGGGCCGCAGCAGTCTGAGGTTTTTCCTTACTGCGTCTGTTGTGAACGTCACTGTGTTCATTGTATTTCAAGATGGAGCAGTTTGCCCTCATACTTCCTCGTCAAAAGGCGGCGCCTTGGTGTAAGCTTACATAAATAAATCGGAAAAGAGAATAAACTTATCGGAGGTACCAGTTAACTTATTTGCCTGATGTTTTTTAGACAAGGAATGGAGTCCCGATCACGTTTTGTATTATTCACATATGCGATGAACTTCTTTAGATTTTTCGGTATTTCCTTGACTATTTTGACTCAAATGCTGCCGGTCCTCTTCTCAGGAGACTCCGACACCTACTTCGCTGTTTTTTAAATTCTGAGAAGTACCCGGACTGTTGACATGTGACCCTGCCGGCACCAGCCCCGCCTAGACCACTGAACAATGGCGGGGCTAGAGGGGGCTATGAAGGGGCTTGGTGGGGCTCTAGAAGGGGCTGTGGCGGGGAATTCAACGCGATAGCCCCACCCGGCCACACGAGCGAAAAAAATGCGCAGGGGACGCCAAATTTCCGCCCACTTTCGGCACTCCTTTAAAATATCGACTTGTTTGATGAGTCCCCTGAGGCGCACACACACATAATGCCTGACGGCAGAAGTTTCAGAGCTCAGAATAGGCATTTCTCGTTCGGGGGATTGATTGCCAACTGCTGCCGACGTTGAGGGAACCTCAGACTCAGGCTCTTCAGTGGCCTCATAATATGCCTTCATCTGGCGCTTAATGCGCTTGTATATGGTGATTCCGTGATTGCCACAATAATTACGCTTCATAATTGCTTTGGATATTCAGTAAAAACCGATAAGCAATTTGTGTAAGGGGACTATGAACACCAATCCTAAATAGTACATACATAGACACACAAGTCGACTGCTTGAACTGGTTGGCGAGTAAATACCAAAACAATTAGCATAAGATACATAAATTAACTAAGACAGTTATCAAAAGCATAAAAACAGTATTGGTCGACGCACGATATTATCCGCGACCCGTGGGCGTAAACGAATTCTTTTACCATGATTTATAGGCCACTTTTGATAAATTTGCTCCTTTAAATGCTAACGAAGGTACAATGAGTGGTGCTTTTGAAACATAACTTTCGATGCCAATACGCTTCAAAAGGCTTCACTCCAGAGGAGGCTCTGGCATCACCCAGCCCCTTCCCAGCCCCGCCTATGAAGGCTCTATGTGCTGGCAGGGGACGTGTCTCCTCCACAGTCTCTTTTTCTTTCTGATGTTTCTTTTTATTTCCGATTCCACACACTCCGATCGAGAGACGCACGATCTCCGTTAAAGCAGACCACAGTTTTCCATCAAGCATCGAATCAGGCTATTAAAGAAAACCCTTGCGGCGCTTGGGTTAGATACATGCATAGGGCTCTATTCTATCTCAGTCAGCAGTTATTTCATTTTGAAATACTCCCCTTTCCATAAATTTCTCTCCTCTCCTGTTCGAATTGCTGGCACAGAAAAGTGACTGTGCACCCAAATAAGTATGCAATGATCCCTTTGGCCAAGGGGTGTGCTAGAAGTCAGTCCAAGGACACAGCTTTCATTCCTGGAAATGATGATGTCTAAACAGATTGACTGCTGCCCACTTCGGAATCGTGTGTCAATTGCTACATGCTGAGTAAGGAATTCGTCAGTGACCAACAGAAGTAGCTTCTGGGCGAATGAGTTTTCCGATCGCTTGCAGTGTATCGATTTCCACTTGATGTCTGGAGAGTTAAAATCTCCAAGTATTATTACATCTTTGCTACGACTGATTTGCTTTAACTCTGTGATGAATGCATTGTCCGTGTTCTTCCGCTGTCCAGGTGGTCTGTATACCAGAGTAACATGGAGGTCCAATTGGTTTGGTACTTTCAATTTACAACGAACAATTTCGCAACCGGCGTTCTCTTTCGGTGCGGACTCACCATTGACGTAGCTAATACCGTCCCGTACGAACATCACGATTCCCCTACCCCTACGTCCATCTCGATACCTTCGGATAAACTGAAAGCCGTCCAGCATGACTTCTGCGTCTGCTATCTGCTCATTTACCCATGTTTTAGCCAGAGCTGTAAAGTCAGGTTGCAAATGGACCATGGTCAGCTTGATTTCATCCACTATGTTGAAAAGACTTTGTAGACTTGTGTATATCATTGTCATATGGAAGAGAAAATGCGCATCCCAGGTTATTGTTTAAAAGAAGACCAACTTTTTAAATAGACACGTTGATTTGCCTGCGTGTTATCACGCACTCCGACCACGCAGTCAGGTGGCGCAGCTCACATCGCCGCGAATTACAAACGGCATTTCCACGCCGGGGGACCATTGTGGCCCAGGCGGCACAAAACAGACCTAGCCACGGACGTAGACCCCCTCCCCTCACGCACAACGATATAAATGTTCACACGTTGCAGCACTCTAGCAGTCTCTGATGATGAACTTCAGTTAGAGTTCGGAAGCTAAGGCCAATAAATCTACCGTCCCATTGATCGTGCCTTGGTCTTCTTTTAATCATTATCATATTTTGGCTCCCTAGGTCTCTGGTACTTGACTGTTTGTTCTTGAACTCGGAAATTATTGCTGTACATTTTGAATGACATATCCGGTTCACTGAATGTCTTCAAGTTTACGAGTGTTTGACGGAACTGATGACTGGCGTTGTAACGGTCAATTTCACCGGATGGTTCCATAGAAACTTGCGTTCCGTTTTTATCATTTCGTCGCCTACGATCTTCATATTTTTTGCTCCTTCGCTCCGACGAATTTTCAATTCCGTTATCAGTATTCTCCTTTTCATTCGATCGATGGGAGAGTAATAGTGACTGAAAAAAACACTCCACAGTTGCTGTTTTGTAGCCTAGATTTTCGAAACAAGATTAGATCTGCCTACTGCTTATTCCCCGAGACGACTTTCAATGGTCATAATCGCATCTTCTCTGCGTTTCCTTTAAGTACAGGCCCAAGCAAAAGATATTTAGTATTTTGACCACCTCATCGGGTTCTTGAGTGTCACTTATTAAATTTTGGAATTTCAAACGTTCCTGCTTGACCCTCACTTTTGGGGTTTCACCAGTAGCCCCAGGGACCCCTTGGACCACCACACGATGTGACCTTTCTGGGAGATAACCGGTCTCTCCGTCCTTCTTTCTTTCTGAGGCTAGGTTGAATCACAGATTTTGGCTCTGCCTTTATGATATTGTTTAAATTGCCGTTAAGCAATGCTTGATTCCCAACCGCCGCTTTGGATCTTTTTATCATATTTACTTCTTCCAGCATTCTGTCCGCTCGACTAGCATCCGCCAGGCAAGTTTTTAGGCTTGTGGTGCCCAGGCCTGTCGCTAAGTCGATCGCATCAGCGATGTACGCCTTACGTCCTTACTTTGCTGCCTTACAATACTTCCTGCATTATAGCCCAATAGACATGTGTAGGGCCAGCTGCTAGCGATCCTTTGTGATGTAGGTAAATCAATACGATTACTGTCTACAGTTTTTTGGAGTCCTCGATTGCTGTTTTATTTTGGTGCAGACGGACCCTCTATGATCCAAATTTGCCAAACTTAGGTGAATGCGAGAACCAATTCCATTTGTGTCTGTCTTCTTTTTGCACCCTTGGAAAATTTGCCTAACGACTTCGTTTATTGCTTCTCTCTGCTTCGAGTAACATGATGTCCATCGCCTTTTTCCGGTTTCTTGAGAACCGTGTGGTCTGGATCATAAACGTTTTCCATGCCTTTTGGTTCGTGTTCTAGGGGGTCAGTCTTGTTATACTTGAGGAGTGATACTATTATTTCAGTAGGGAGATCTACGTCTACTTCCACTTTAAAAACTCTGGTGATGAGTCCTCGACACCCGTCACAACGTGCCGACATTTCAGTACCTAATTTATTTGTGGTCGATTTCAGTAAAGCACTGCGTTCTTCAGGATTCGTGGTCGGTTGCCCATCACGCCTAGCTGAGAGCGAGCTAAGTATTTTCGGCAAATTTTACGGATAAGTGATAGGTCGCCTTTTTCTGAGTACATATTATTTTTTGGCCATCCTGCTGTCCGGGCGTGGCCGAGTGGTTAGGAGGGTCGATTCTTGTTCGAGGGGTCCCTGGTTCGTTTCCCTGGTGCGACAAGCATCATGCTAGCAAAATCTCCTCGAGGTTGCATTCAGTTGTAACGTGTAGCTTAAATTGGTAAGTGAGTAGTTCACTGAGCACAAAGCAAAGCCAACTTCCAAACGACCTCGCCAGTACCAGCCTTCCGTGCCACCTCTCAACCCCGCTCAGTAAAGGGCTATGGTAGGGCTGGTAGATGACTGTGGAGAGGTTTGTCGAATAGGCATGAAGAGGTTATGGCGGAGCAAATCCCCGGTGTTGGCCCCTCGCGTCCCTAACCGAAAAAAAAATGCGCAGGAGGCCGCCTTATTTTTGCCGTCTTTGTCCCCACCTTTCCAATACCGATTTTCCCATGAGTTAATGCGAGGCCCCGAACGAACCAGATTGACAGGACACTTCGAAGTCGCTTAATGGTTGTAGATAATGTATTAAACAAAAAGGGTAAAAAAAGTAGTATGAACAATAAACCATGCTTCGCCGAGGCACATATTATGCATGGTTGTCTCTATCAGTGGCGGGTTCCCACAAGAAAAGAAAGCAGTTGGTAAGATATCTTCGCGGATGTGCTAATAATTAAAAAGTTAAAAATTGTTCTACTGAAGTATGGCGTTTTAGTAATGTTTTACTGTGCGAAGCAGTATAAAGTTGCATAGCGTTAGTATAAGCAGGTCCAAAAGATCTAAAGAAAGGCGCACTTGCAGTATGTTCAGGCGGAGACATTGCGAGGTAATATGCGGCCGTGGTGGTGCAGAACGGAAACCGAAAGTGGGTTAGAACGAAGTAAGGCAATTATTTTACATTCGTAGTAATGTCCTGACGTTCGGCTCTGTAGCCACATTTGTCTCACGCCCCGTCGAACCAGTCAATTGCGCTCATGCGAACGAAGTCTACAGTGCAATCAGAGAAGACGGCGTCTTCACGAAAAGCAGCTGAATTTCAAAATTCATATCTAATATCAGTATCAAATATCAAGCGGACAGCTCATCAGTAGTCTTCATTTTCTTCTGGTTTCTGATTACTTCGCTGATGGAAGATTGAGTTTGGAATTACGATGGAGACGGTATTCGTTGTAATCTGAACTAAACCGAGCCAGATACCGCGTTAAGCTCCGATTAGCGGTTTTCTGAGAGCCTCAGTGAGGGATGATAATGTGATCCGCGAAAACGAAGGTTAATTGCACTCCTAAGCTGATTTGTATGTATGTATGTATATTGAAGGGTTACAGGCAGAGCCCTTGATGACCCTATTTATGTACAGTGCTTTCGCAGATTCATACTCAAAAATAAAATAAAATTGCAGGCATTTAAAATGTGATTGGGTCACAGTTCAATCGTAATCATAAAGTAGTGCATAGGGTCAATGTAAATTAGTGCGGAAGATTGTATATGACAGATTTTACAAAACTGGCTGTGCATAGTCATGGTGTACAAGCCGATTTCTGTCGAAAACTAGACGAGCAAGTTTTCTTTTAAACACACAAACTGTGTCAGCCGTCACCATCTCGCTTGGAAGCGAGTTCCACGGCCTGACAACCCGCTGGCTGAATGAAAATTTTCGTCGGTTTAAACGTGTTCGCTCATTCCCGACTTTGAATTCATGGCCGCGTAGTTGGTTTGTACGGGCGAACTCAAAGAAGTCCTCTGCCCTTAATGAGCAACCCTGGCCGCGAACAATCCGGAACGTCCAGAGTAGACTGCAGTTTATTTGTCTATAAGAGATAGGGAATAGGCCAAGCAAATTCAGCCTCTCCTTATAAGACAAATGCTTTAGACCGTCGACCATCTTTGTCGCTCTGCGTTGCACCTGTTCGAGTAAGTTGATATCCTTCCTCATCCATGGTGAAGCTGCTGGCATTCCATACTCTAGATGAGGTCTTACAAAGACACCAAAGAGTCTTTCGAAGAGTTCAGGCGGAAATATTTTAAATGCACGTCTGATCCAGTGTAGAGTACTAGTTGCCTTCTGGACCATCTTTCTGCAGTATTCTGATGGCGATAGATTTGTGGTCGTCCATACACCCAGATCTCTGTGTCTTTCCACAGTTTCTAACCTCGTCCCGTCAATATAGTACTGGTGTTTGGGAGAGGCATTGCGGCCGGTGTTCAGGTGCAAAACCACGCATTTGGACACGTTAAACTTCAAAAGCCATCTGTTCGACCAAGCACACAGTTTGTTGATGTTCGACTGCAAATTCTCTGCGTCATCATCACACTTGACTTCACTCCATATTTTTATGTCACCCGCGAACATGAGAGCCTCGCAATTCACTTCGCTGATGCAGTCATTAACATAAATCAGGAAGAGTACTGGGCCTAAGACAGAACCCTGTGGGACACCACTTTCCATCTTTACCCATTCCGAGGTAGAATTGTTAACGACGACTCTTTGTAGTCTGGAGGACAGAAAACTCCTGATCCACTTAAACATTCTCCCTTGAATCCCTACATCCCAGATCTTTTGCAAAAGAAGCCTGTGTGGGACACTGTCAAAGGCCTTCTTGAAGTCAAAAAATATGACATCTACTGGGAAACCCTTATCGGTAGCTCGTGTCCATTTCTCGTGCGAGTAAAGAACACTCGTTAAGCAGGAGCGCCCTGGACGAAAGCCGTGTTGGGCATCACACAATATTTTGTTCTGTTCCAGGTATTTCATCAAGTGTCTTTTGATAATGCGTTCCATTATTTTACACGCGATGCAAGTAAGACTGACAGGACGATAATTTCCGCAGTCAAGTCTTGAGCCTCCTTTATGGATCGGAGTAATCAGTGCGCACTTCCATTCTTCCGGGAGTTCGCCGTCTTCAAATGACTTTTGAAATATTGCAGATAAGGGTTTACACAGTTCATTAGCAAGTTCGCGAAGTGCTAAGGGGGGAATTCTATCTGGGCCAGGCGATTTGGCAGGTTTCAGCCGGAGTAGCTCGGCCCTAACAATGGTAGATGAAAAGAGTGGTTCCTCGGTTAAGGAGGGTAGGGAGCGGATAGGATGGGGAAGGGTACTGGGAGGAGAGGTTGTTTGGCGAATGGATGGATAAGCAAATATAGCACTAGGTTCTCGGGTGAAGACGGACTGAAAGAAGTCGGAAAGGAGGGACGCTTTAACCTGGTCATCAATCTCCATTTCTCCATCTGCAGACCTGAGGGCAGGGATTAGCTCCTGAGTCCTTTTAGTACTTCGTATATAACCATATAGAATTTTCGGATGCACCAACGAATTTCGGAGTATGTTCAGTTCAAACTTCTTTCGCAGCTTTGAGGCCTCACTTTTACAGACGTTTCGTTGCCGCTTATATTCCTGTAAGTGTTCGTCGGAGCCAGTTTGTCTGTAACGCCTCCACAGACGATTCCGTTTTCTGAAAGAGGCCTTCAAGTCCGGGTTTATCCATTTTGGGCGGTTTGTGATTGTCTTCCTTCTAAGAGGACAATTGGAATAAACAATCTCTTTCAGTAAGGAACTGAAAGTATTCCAGTTATCGTTCGCTCGAACATGCAGTTCAGTCTCCCATGATATAGCTGCCGCTTCCCTCCTCATGAGAGAATAGTCCCCTTTTCAAATGTTTCTCTCCCACCTCTCGGGTTGGGCGGATTTGGAAAACAGTGAGTACTCGAAGTAGAGCGTGATGTGGTCGCTTGACCCTAATGGCTGTCGGTCCTGCAGGTCTAACACGTTTTCCTCCTCTCGGGTAAAAATAAGATCAAGGCAGTTCGACTGCTGCCCTTCCCTGACCCGTGTTCCAAAGGTAACATTCTGGCAGAGAAGTTTGTCCGTTGCCCATTGTAGTAGTTTGTGATTAAAGCTGTCTTGCGGCCCTTGTGCAGTCCACGTTAGCCAATCAATGCCAGGAGCGTTAAAATCCCCAACGATAAGGACGTCTTTCTTCTCGCTAGCTTGGTACAGTTCGGATATGAGCATGAGATCTTGGTCAGAAGTATGGTTAGGTGAACGGTACACTACCGAAAGCGTCAATGATCGGACATTCTTAGTGGATATGGTAAGGCTTAGCAGTTCCACATCCCGTACCGGTCTGTGTACATCAGCCATAGCGCTTAGCTTGCAAGGGACATAAATTATGACTCCTCCTCCTCGGCTTAGTCTATCTCTCCTGAATTGCTGATATCCTCTAAGGGATATTTCTGAATCTGCGATATCTTCAGTGAGCCACGTTTCTGTGAATGCCATAATGTCTGGCTTAATTTCATCAACTAAGTCTCTTAGTTCATCTAGTTTGTTGAAGAGGCTTTGCACATTTGCGGATATAACCTTCAATGACTGATTTGTTGGAGAGGCCCGGCCTTCATTGTGACGGGTTCTGACCACAGGAAAGACCCCTTTGTTTGGACTATTTGTCCATTTTTGATCTTCAGCCCTTTCTCTCCTCTGCCAATTCTCTCCTTCAATTCTGATCTCAGTTCTCTCATTTTCAGTCTTTCCCTCGGTTCGTAGTCTTTTTGAAAAAAACACTTCCTTGTGCGAATTGCGTAAGGTCGTTCTTCTTTCTAATAAAAGCGCTGCTTGGGCTTCGTTTTCCAAACTAACTTTCAGGGGTCTTGGGGATTTTTCTAGGTCACGATTTGGGTCCGCTCTGCCTAGTCGGAAAGCTTTTTTAACGGTGAATATTTCCCAATCCTGCAGGACGGCACTGGCGTACTGATGAAGAAGGTCTAGGTCGTGCGTCACTCGTTCCTTCGGAATGCAGGACGTGGACTCTGGGGAGCCCCTTATGACAATATTTTGCTTACGATTTATGGAAGAGCTCATTACTGTCCCGTCCGCGCTAGGACGATATAATGCTACTGTAGTATTCCCGACGGCTGTTGTCACTTCGACATTTGAATGATTTTCGGCCGGCGAAGGGAGTTTAGGGCATGGATTTTCATGTGACGTACTTGCTTCGGCAGTGGAGCTCTTACAATCATTACCCTGTTGCAATGTACTGCACGAAGGCTTATCGTGTCCTTTTCCAAAAACGGAATGGTTAGGGCACTTTCCAGATGAGTTAGCCTTGTGAAGAATTGGAGTAACAGCATTGCCTTCCAAGAATAACGGCGAGTCCTTGTAGTTCCTAACAGATCTTGTGAGTGTCATCCTGGCTTTCCCAACTTTATTGTTCGGTGATTTGGCAGGTTTAGTTACTATAGCAGGTAATGGAACCTGACTTATCTTTAATGCATTAGCGTCGACCGCCACGTTATCCACCGGAACTGATTTGTCTAGAGTTTCCTCTGGAGACATAGCTCGCTTCCTCTTCCTGACTGGCTTTGAATTTTCCGCGCTAGCGCCTTTATTAGTAGGATGTTCGTCGCCGGTCGATCGGAAATTTGGCGGATTATTTGGTAATTCTATCTTACTGTGCTTAAGAATAACCATGATGATGTCCGTCAGAAGGCCTTGCTTCTCTTCTAGCGTCTGGACCCGCTTCTCAAGTTCCTTACAGCCGACACAGCGACCGACAAGCGCAGAATCCGTCCCGTCTGTCATACAGTTTTCGAGGCCTCTTGGCAGTGCATCGGTTCTTATTTCCTGTCTTATCTCTTCGAGCTTATTGTGCGTTATCTCCCTGGAGTCTAATGATTCCAGCGGCATTTTATCGCAAGAGACTGCTAATGAATTAAAGACCGTTTTCAGCTGCTCTTCTGTAGTTGATGAACATATCTGACTAGCGCCAAACCGTTCATCGATAGCGCAGTGGCTAACACTGTGGCCTCCAGATCCGCAGGTACCGAGTTCAAATCCCGGTTGCACAACTTTTGTGAACGAGTTTTTTATAACAAATTGGCTCATTGCTGATGATTTTCAAACTCTTCAATCAGTTCTAGAGTAGTGCAGGATGTTTTCAACAATTATTAGAATGACGAATTTGCCAATTATGAAGTTAAATAGGAAACGACTCAGCCGTTTATAGTTTTCGACGTAGATCTCGGAGAAAAGTTGTCAAGTAGGGAGACTTGTACAGATGGTCGGACGATTGCAAATATCTTTTGATGGAGAATTTGTGGTATACTTCACCGATGCGAATGAGAAGACTTATCAGTGGTGCTGTTCCTTGAAGAATTCGGGTAGAATCTTCCTCCTGATATCGTGGGAAATAACGTCGAGATCCGAAAATTCCAATAATGATAGAACTTTCGAGTTGGTGTAATTGTAATCCAAATCCAAAGGATACGTTTATTTTTATTATCAAGTAAATTCGACGAAAACTCGGAGAGCTGGGGATACGACTCAAATTCCTTGGATTAGTTCTACGAGGCATAAATCTGGACAGAGATGGATGGCCGAAATATCAAGACTCAGGAAGACGAACAAAATGCAATTGAATTCAAACAACACTCCATACAGACGATGGCTACGAAGAAGCGTCAGTGGTCATCATCAGCCGCTCTCGAACGTTGGAGCTGAAATGGTGCGGCATGGTGGCATCAGCAAGAACTTTCTTAGCTGTAATGTGGGCTGCCGGTGAAATTCAAT
>CACRXP010000086.1:754923-778188 GCA_902702965.1 Spirometra erinaceieuropaei
CGCGCGTTCGATAGGCCTTACCTTCGACTTCAAAAAATCGGTATAGTTAGCCAGAGTCGCCGCACAGTGGGGAATAAAACGTCGGCAGTAGTTCATGAGGCCTATGAAACGCCGCAGCTGAGTAGGTGTCCTAGAAGCAGGGCAATGCAAGATGCTCTGTGTGTTTCCATGCTGGTGGACGTGGCGACCAAGGAAATCGAGAGAAGTGACGCCAAAGACACCTTTGTCGGGGTTTAGTTGCAAGTCATGTTGCTGGAAGCGCTTGAATATCTGAGTAAGTGTAAGGCCTGTTCTTCTGCCGGGGAGCTTGCGAAGAGTATGTCGTCGATGTAGACTAAGGTAAATGATAGATCCCACAAGACCTCTTCAATAAAACACCAGAAGGATTGGACCGCACTGCGAAAGCCAAAAGACATACAAAGAAATTCAAACAGGCCGAAAGGCGTTGTGATGGCGTTCTTGGAGATGTCTTCCGCGATCGGTGCCTGGTAATATGCTCACACGAGGTCCACTTTGAAAAAAAATTTTTATGGCCAACATGTGGGAGGAGTCGTGTATATGGAGAATAGGATGCCGATCGGGAACGGTGGCTGTGTTGAAGGCGCGATAGTCATCCCATGGTCTCCAGTGTTCAGTCGGTCTTTTAGGAACGAGACGAAGCGGAGAAGCCCATGGACAGGAAGATGGGCAGACAATCCCCAAATTCATCATACGCTCGAATTCGCTTCGCGCTATCCGGAGTTTGTTGGGATGAAGTCTCCGTGGATAAGCGTGTACGGATTGTCCGGTGGTGACTGTGTGGTGCCTAGTCGCGTGCCGAACCTCTTCAGTGAACTGAGAGGGTTGAGTGAGAGACGAGTAGTCCTTCAAGATGCCAGCAAAGGACGAACTTGGAATGACCAAGTGGCGAAGTCGTTTACCTGTGGAAACACCTACAGGAATGTGCAGAATGGAATACACTTAAGAGCTTTTGGACCGAATGTACGATGGTGCCAGCACAGAGTTTGCAAATTTCGGTCCCATAACTTAGAACGATGGCGTAAATATAAGTGATTGCGGGCAGGCTGTTTGCCATTTAAAGCAGTACAAATGCTGCTCACTTAAATGCACCATAGGCGTACAGTGTCCCTTACTTCTTTATAAGCACCGCAAAGAGGATTTTTCGGCTCCCTTGAGAGGTCTGATGATGTGGTGGCTCTGTGTGATGCGTAGCAACAGGATGACAACTCCAACCAAGAAGTGTCGAGTTCTAACGATGGAGTGCTTCTGGACCAATAGTGGCAACTCTATCAGATTAATTGTTGGAGCCCATGTTTGCTGAATTTTAGCCTATGACGCGCCGATAGTGTAAAATTCGCTGACTCTGTCTGTATAGTTGGCCATTTTCTCTAAAAGGGTGCTAGAGTCCAGCATGGCTAAGACCTTTTGCATGGGAACTGACAACTTATCTAGCCAGATTTATCGAAAGATCGCGTCGTGCATATGATGAGCGGTGATCAACAAATGCGTTTGTCGCATAAGCTGCGAAGGTATTTAGTCGCCGAGTTTAACCTGAGTAAATATTTCCCGCAGCATCCGGTTAGCCGTTTCAACCACATGCTGGATAACAGCGTCCTTCAACCGAGTATACGGTCCGCCGGCAGTAATGGGGTCGAGGAGGTCCTCGGCATCAACGCCGACATCGAATGGAGGACTCTGCAGCACGAAAGAGTAACGCGGACGTTCACTAGTGATACGGCTCGTCGAGGAAACATCCTCAATCTGTCGAAGCCGTACGCGGGTGTTGCCCGGCGTAGATGAGGGCAATTTAAAGGAGAGGAATTTAACATCTATGGAGTCTGCTTTGGGTTCTTTATCGGTAATGGTAAACATAAGGGTACGTAAATGTAGAAAAGCGGGGTTAAAATCTTTGCAGCGCAAGAGACAGTCAAAACTACAAAAAATGGATACAGGGAAAACTTAAACGTAAATGGGGAAGTTGCGCTTCTCACAAAAATAACGATGGAGTAAAGAGTATGAAAAAAACAGCAAAGGGAAACAATCAATAATAACAATTATACATAATGTCTGCTGACAAGCATTCTCAAAGAAAGATAAAGCACGGATCGGGTTACCAGTAAAAAAAACTACTGACAAATAAATAAAGAGGACGGTGGTTTCGTATAGTTTAGAGGGTCCAGGAGAAAAAACTGTTGCCCGAGATGATGTCAGTCCTAAGTGGGGTGGGTAACACTGCATCGGATGTTTTCAGTCTCAATTCCCTCTCATGAAATTGGGACTGGACCAAACAGAGGCACTGACAAACCATTGCTCGCTGTCGGCTGAAAAAATTGTCCGCGGTGAGACCGGCCAAGATGATCAGAGACCGCGACCCTCATCACTACGGTAGTTTAAATCGGTAGACTTAACATCCAGAATATGTGGGAGAATTTCTGGATGCAAAAAACGAGTAATTATTCTCTTAAACAAAGGATAATTTTGCAGAATTTCTACATTCCTTGGTAACATGTTTCAGATTGCAATTGTGTTTACAGAAAAAGAACCGACGATATTTAACTGTGCGTGCCAGCGGAAGAAATAAAAAGAACTCATGGTGATTATTACATCAGCGGTGGACAAGATGGTTTAAAGTAGTGAGCGGGCTAAAAGCGCGATTATTTAAAGGCTTAGAAAGCAAAAAGTAGTCCCTTTCGTAACCCACGAAACCACATGGGGTCGCGGTCTCTAAGCCCGCAACGCTCCTGGTAGGTCAAGCATTGGCGGTCGGAGGTCAAAACTCTCTTAATGAATAAATTTTAAACGGATTCTAATTTCTTCAGTTCAGCAAAACGCATGAGGCTAAATAGGAACGAACAGTATTTCAAGGTAGGTCCTACGTACATTTGTAAAGGCGCATTCTAATATCGCCTGTTTTGATGTTTCAGAGGATAAACCCGGTCATGCTTCTCTCTTTAGAGACTATAAGGGAGCAGTGTTCCGAAAGAGTAATATTCCTGGAATATGATATATCCAGATCCTTAATCACTTCAGGCACATTTATTTTATAACCGTCAATACGTAGCTGGGGTTGGTGGTCGTCGCCAACTACCATGACTGAGCATTTACGCCAAGAAAGAGGAAGGCGCCATGTGCGGCACCGCTGGACAAAGGCCTGTAGGCCGCTCTTTAGGAGCTCGAGCATCTTGTCTCCATCTGCCGGCTTATACGTATATGCAACTTTCGAATAATTAGCATACATGAATGGTCCACCATTCTGAAATAAATCTGGTACATCGTTAAAAAAAAAGGCAAAATAATAAAGGGCCAAGTCCACTACCCTGAATGATTCCACTCCTCACGCATAAGGGGTTGGAGATAGCATTGAAAATCTTAACTCGTTGTGTGCGAGCACCCAGGTAAGAGGATAAAAAATTTAGAAGTTTGCCACCTATTCCGAAAGAGGACAGTTTCAAACGATGAAGAGCATAGTTAACACGATCAAGGGCCTTAGGGAAGTCGAAATAGACTGTGTGAAGTGCAAAACCATTGTTCCTAGAGTGGAGAACAGGATCAAAGAAAGAGATCTGGCAGATATCGCAAGACCGAGCTTTGAGGAATCCATGCTGTGCACCGTTCAGTAGGTTATTCGCCGTTAAGTGACACGCCATCTTTGATCAATGACTTTAAGTTTATTTAAACTGCTGGAATCGTGCTTATTGGCCGAAGGTAATCAAATGACGTAGATTGACCGTCTTTGGGAATAGGCAAAATGTGTGAGTCCTTCCACAAAGTAGGATAGGTTTCCCTTTCAAGAGCGAAATTAAATATATTGCATAAGAGGGAAACTTTCATTTGCATCCGCTTTTAAGATTGCTAACTGGGACCCCGTCAAATCCAGGGCTATGGAATTGACGAAGACGCCCAGTCTCCGCAGTCACATCCCACAGAGTGAAAGTTATAGTTTCGAGCACTGCCCCATTCGAATCCTGGATGGTTGGAAGCGGAGCGGTCGAGTTTTTAATAAAAGACTTGGATAGGAATGCTTGGAAACTAACAGTCCAAATGCAGTCCAAAGACTCGCAAGCCGAGGCTTGGACAGCCCACCTGTTTCTTCGTGAATAATATCCTGATTAGTGTACTTTGTGAACCAGAGAGTGTTGTGGCACGCCTAGGTGTGAGTTTGTGCCATGCCAGCCACCTGCGTCTTCTTCCGCCTCGGATCTTTTTGATGCTGTCATTAAACGGACCCAGGTGAGAGAGGAGGAAAGGGTATGAAAATTATGCGAAAGCATGCTATTAATAAAGACGAATTCACGCTCAAGCCATCGTCCCTGCTCCCACTCTGCTATGGGACACGTGGTGGACATCGTAGGTCGCAACCCCGAAATTATCAACTGCTTGCCGCTGGCGTCATTTTCATCTCAAGCAATAAGTAGCATTATCCCTAAATAGGGCTGCATAGACTGTCCAGGCGGCCGCAGCGACATCCGAGTTAGCTTGGGTCGTCTGCGGACTTGAATGTCGCCCTCACCGTAGGACTTTTTAAGGTAAGGATGAGAGAGGGCTGAACGGGAAGGGGAAAAGAATCACCAAGTGTGACGACACAAAAAAACAACACATACACTCATTTGGCTTAGCTCTACGGCCCAAGCGGTTACCGGGATATGACTGCTAATCAGAATCTAGCATAGGAGAGCCGAGGATAGGAGTTGAGCGCCAGTTAATGACCGCGCAGAGAAGTCCCTACCTAAATGTTGCGACCTGCCATACCTCCACAGTGTACTCCTACAGAGAAAGGGAGTGTGTTACGCTTTTGAACCGGTCTTGGTGGGGTATATTCCTCAGAGTATCAACAATCTTCGCCACCCACAGTTACACCCGTTGGAGAGGTCAGTGTATGTATCCGGGGAGATCTTCTGAACTGGATTAGGGCGTTTCTGGTTGGTCGGAAACAACGTGTCTGTGTCGGGGATGATATGTCAGAATGGGTGAATGTGACCAGTGGTGTGCCGCAAGGCTCAGTTCTGGGACCATTGCTCTTCATACTTTACTTTAACGACAGCCTTCAGGAACTCGACTGCGGCAAAATAATGTTTGCAGACGACGTTAAGCTCTGGCGAGTCATCAAGGGTCCGAATGATCAGAGATCCCTTCAAGATAATCTGCACCGACTGCAAGCGTGGTCGAAGAAATGGCTTCTAGATTTCAATGTGGAGAAGTGTGCCATTCTTCATCTGCGTCCAACCAACTCTCATTCAAATGAGAGCCTGAGGATATATCACCTGAAAGATATAAGGCTCCCCGCAGAATCTTCACAGAAGGATCTCGGGGTTTGGATACAGAACAACCTGAAACCAACACTGCAGTGCCACAAGGCTGCAAAAAACGCCATGGGAGTGCTGCATGCAATCAAAAGGGCTTTCGCTAACTTTGACCAAGACCTTTTTGGGAGAGTTTACGGCACATCTGTTCGGCCCCACTTAGAATATGGCATACAAGCATGGCGGCCGTGGCTAGTTAAGGACCAAGCATGCCTCGAACGAGTACAACGGCGTGCAACAAAGCTGGTAAACGGTCTAAAAAGCCAGTCCTACAGAGAAAGACTGAATTGCCTTAATTTATTCCCTCTGTGTTACAGGCAGCAAAGAGGTGATCTTATCCTCGTCTACAAGATAATTCATGGCCTTGAGTATGGACTTAAATTTGAGGACATGTTTCAGTGGCACCTTTCACCCAATCTTCGTGGTCACTCGATGAGGTTACGGACAACAATGTCCAGGCTGAATCTTCGTTCTGAATTTTTCACGCAGAGGGTAGTGGAGAAATGGAACGATCTCCCTCAGTCAGTCGTGGAGGCTACGTCTCTGCTACTCTTCAAGAAACGCTTGGATGATTATTTGTGTCCTCTGTTTTCCCTCGACAGTCTGAATCTGAATTAATACCCCTGGTCCAGACAAATATTTTCTCTGAGACAATGCTACTCAAATGAACCAAGTACTGTTTTAATAGTGAACATTTTTTTGTTCGTGTACAGTTATTTCTAACGAGCTGACATGTAATCAATAGGCTTTTCAAAGGCTTTGCCTATCATCCTTACCAAATAAAGTGAATAAACTGAGTATGTCCTTATCGTCATCCCGCTGAGTCCAAATATTTGTTGTTTACCAATGAACCTCGGACTGACTGCGTCAGGAAGGTGCATTATTAAGCTGTCATGTTTGGCGATGATACCAAATATGAGCCAAATATAACAGGGCTGACGACAAAAATGTGTACGATCGAATATCGGCAAACTGAGTGTGGGACCGAACAATGCGGAAAACAAAGAAACCTGGGTATATGGACGACTGCGAGTCCGATGTCCTTAGAAAATTGTAAGATGGTCTAGAAGACCACTAGTACATTAAAATATACTAGACGAAGTGCGAATACAGGTATTCAGTCAGGACCAGATAATTCAGCGGGACTTGATAGGTGCAATTTCGTCCTAGCAAGTTCCGCTGAGAAGTACAGTTTCTCTGTTGGGAAGAGGAATGTGAATAGGCGGAAACGGAAAAATGCAATCTGACACACGAATGAAGACCAACTAAAAAACTAGAATTAATGGATGTTTTAATTTGATCACCAATCCCAGTGTTCCGTCAGGAGATCTAGGAGTAGGATCCGGTTCCGGTTTCTTTTAGCCCCTCGTAGCTAAACTTACGAAGTGCTGATGTTTGCCAGGGAATTTCGCGATATTATTAGTTCGAAATTACTTCGGCGTCCAGTAACTTCTTTTTTACCGGTGGTCCGCTGATTCTCTTTTTTTAGAGACCTACAGTAAATGATTTATTCACTTAGAGTTGTTAACGACTGCCTTTCCTCTGGAAGGACCGTTGCGGTCAGCAGTTCATCACAGGAACGAACTAAATGTCCTTCATTAGCCGTTTATTATGCAACTAACTGGGCCCGGCCACGCGTTGCTGTGGCTCAGGTGGATTCAAAGTCTCTGTTGGATAACTAACCTGCATCGTCTGCTTCCGCAAAAGTGTCGACAGACGTATATGTGACAGCCTCGCTTTGAATCTTAGACTGAATAATATGGTTGAGATGGTACAAGTGTTTGTTCTTAGCCGCAGGAATAGCTCGTTCGCTCAATCAGTCGTGATTGTTGAAAGTGGTCTGGATCGTTTGAGACACCGTCTCAACCAATTCCTCTTTTGAGGACACTAAATTGCCGAGGCTAAGACGTAGGGAAATCCGTCTTGTAGTTGGATCAGCAGGCACCGTTGCATTCCCAATTGCCAGCAATTATTGTGAGAATACCACAGCTGATCGGTGGTTTTGCAGCTGGACACGCATATTTGTAGTGAACTTTGCCACAAAAAGTATATCAGACAGGCATTTATTTCGTCTGCTGTTATCGATGGAGGAATTACAGGCAGTATTTGCCTGAAGTCCCCTGCAAGCAGTAGAAGTAATCTCTCCAAATGGCCTGCTTTTTCCACGCAAATCTTGCAGTGTTCGATCGAGGGCCTCGAGCGCTTTTTTGCTCACGACGCAAATCCACATCTAACGAAACGGCAGAAGATCGGTTTGATGAGGATATTCCCGGTTGATAAGGATCTTTTTTCGCGATTTCTTACGTACATATCCCCAATCACTATTAACGTCTCGCTGTAGATTCCTGCTGTGAAATCCGCATTTGGAATTTTCCTTGCGTAGTAGACGGAAGATATCCTCAGCCATGTGCGATTTATATTTCTCCCATAAATCTGTTGGGGATGAAGGAGATCAGGTGGTCAGTATGAATGCAAACAATGCACGAATTTGATGTGGATCGGACGTGGGGCAGTCCCCTCTTTTGCCATTCCCCCTAATACACCCAGCAGCGCACAAACCCAACCATCCCGTGTTTCACCATGAAGTTCATCATCGATTGCAATTTTTTCCTGAAAACACGGGCTGTGATGCCATATCTATCCACCGGCGATAGCCCAGGAGGTAAGAGCTGATAAATATCCCTCCAAGCTGGATTGCATGTAAATATAGTGAGTAGGTCTGGACGCCCCGTAATGACAAACGTAGGCAACTGCACCTCGAGCGTACTCGAACATATGGCGTGGACTCCCTGTGTATGTGGACGACAAAAGCGTTTGTCTTACAACGTTATCTGTATTACCGTCGTTTACAACTGCATCATGCAAAGGAATGTATCCTTCAGAGCGCAGCTTGGTCTGATTTAAGCGAATGAAAGCAGGCGTTCAGTCTCGATTTTTGCATACATATCCACAATGCAGTGATAAGGCCGTTGACGGCATTTCAAAAGGGGATTACTTACATTCTGTCGTATAATAAGTCGGTAGGAGTAGTAGTTCATTGCGCTGCATTTCATGTGCGTTACCTCCTCACCGACTGGATCTATCATCTTAACATTGAAGTGATATCCATCGGTACCATCCCGATAAGTAAATGGATGTTGCGTTACAATCGGTCTCCGACTGCCGGTGTATATGGTATCGCCTTACCCTAAAATCATTGGTCATCCAACGGTTGTTGTCGTACCGTCGTTCACAACAGCATCACGCGGCGTGAATGCTGAGCACGGCGTAGTGTTTGACGCTGGTCTGCTGTTTTTCGCTGGCGCCATTCGGCCACTCCCAGCTGGCTGTGTTCATCCTGTTGTGAACGAGGCAGGCCTGAAGCTGCAGAACGCGGTAGCCGTGACCGCAACCGGGCTTCCGTAGGCCGAGTTGCACAATACTGAACTGACACTGGGTGACAGCCCCATTATGTGGGCTGTGGGGGGGGGGCAGGCGCTGGTGTTAATTGCATCCAGTCCTCACCCCCGAGCAGCGCCGAGGCAGCGGTGACGGCCCTATTATCTGGACTGTGGTACAATTTTAAGTGGCGTCCAAGTGTTGCGTGTTTTTTGCCATAGGGATGGTTTGATCTGGCGGCCCATACTGCGTCAGCCCGGAGAGGGTGGAGGGCCTGCTCAAGTGCCTGCAGGGTGAGTGGTGGGGTGGGCGCTGCCGTCGGGTGGAGCACGTGCGTTTGAGCGAATGTCGGTCAAGTGGCCACAGCCTGGGCGCACATGTGTCCGCGCGGATGTAGGTCAAGTGGCTGCAGCAGGTGGCGTTGTTATGCCGGAAAAAATCCGCTTTTTTACCCATCACAGGCATACCATCGGCATAATTGTAAAACTGAATAGACAAAAACTCAGCCCTATGCGCTGGTTGTGCTGTGTCCAAATTTCAGCGCAATCGGAGCAGTACTTTCGGAGATTAGATATAACACAGAAAAAAACCTTCCAATTTTATATATATAGATGAAGTTAATGACAGTGCCCAAGGGGCGCTACAATAAACCTATTCTATTCTAACCGTTTATTATGCAATGAAGTTAATTTTACCGTGGCACCTCAAGAACTCTCATCTAGTAAATCGACAGTCCCTTTTCCAAATGTTTTTCCCGCTTACCGGGAAGATTCGGTTTAAAAAGCATTAAGTACACGATGTTCGACCTAGTGTGGCCGCTTGTCTGCCGGTCCTGTAGGTCAGATACGTTTCCCTCCTGAGGGGTAAAAATAAGGTCGAGACAGTTTCATTTTTATCCTTCCGTAACCTGCATTCCGAAGACAACGTCCTGAGAGAGTGGCATTTTCTTCTCCCAATGTAGCAATTTGTAACCAAAGTTATCGTGTGGACTCTGCACAGTTCACGCCTTCCAGTCACATCCAGGAGCATAAAAATCACCAACGATAAGGATATCCTTCTTCTCACTGACTTTCCACAGTTCAGTAATGGGATGAAGACTATTGTCGGACGTCTGGATTTGTCAACTCTGTGTCACCAATAGGGTTACCAGCTGGGCGTATCTAGTGGAAATAGTCATGTTCAACCGTTAAGTTTCCTTTGGCGGACTATGGATTTGGCGAAGATGGTTAGTTTCCAAATGACCTAAGATATAACGCCTCCTCCTATGTTACGTCCATCTCTTCTGAGGTGTCGACATCCGCGTAGTGATATTTCGCATCCCATAATTTCTACAGCAATCCGAGTTTCTGTGAAAGTCATGACGAGTTCCCTTTCATCAAGTAGATTTCTGAAGTCATCCACATTTTTGAAGAGATTTTGTACATTTGTAAATAAGAATTTCAATGCTCATCTCACCGCGGAGACCCGGCCTCTTCAAAGTAGCGACTTTCGTCTAAAAGCATGACGAATTAATCTAGATCATTTCACCATCTTTTATTTTTAGTCCTTTTTCCCTATGGTACTTCTTCTCAATTAATTCCATTCTCATTTCTCTCATCTGCGGTCTTTCATCGGATCGCAGTGAGACTGAAAAACTTCTCTTTTCGAAATCTATAGGGTCACTCCTTTTGGTTCTAAAAGCGCTACCAGGAATTCATTTTTTTAGAATGACTTTAAGGGCTTTTGGTTTTGATCCCAGGTCTGGCATTACTCAGATTTACTTACTCGGAAGAATTTTTTGAGCGTTGAAAGGAGGCACATATTTTCGAAAAAGGCAAAAATCTCAGAAGGATGGCGTTTTGTGAAAAAACTGTGTGGATTAGGTATTCCATTAGAAGTATAACGCCCTACTTGAATAGTTTGCCTACCTTAAATAAACCGATCTGCAAATTCCTTCGAAACAAATTACAGATGGTGGAGAGCGCCAATATGCGTAAAAACTAAAAAAGTAAGGACAAAATCCATAAACTATTATAAGCATTTTCTAAATCTGATGACTGACGAAACGGAACATGGTGGACGGATAGTTATTCAAATATTTGTTAATGGCATGAGTCGGAAGAGTTCTGTCAAGGTAATCAAGGGACCTTGGTTATCTGCAGTAAGAATTTAATTTAAAAAAGGTGTCCTTTTAAATAAAACGCTTTGTATGCCAGTACTGTAGCTTTGTCTTCTCTTAGTACATTAGTTTTTCGAATTGTGTTAGCTTTGGCCTCGGTCTGTTTTAGTCTATTGCTCGCCCTCAGTATCTCAGTCGTATGGGTTGTTCTTTTGAGGTCGTGGTTCCAGGCGCTGACGGTGTGCAGTGCAGTCATAGGGCGTATTCATAGGAAGTTTCGCATTTCCTAAATATTTTGACACTTGTATAAGTGCCAAGATATTTAGATGTAGTGCGTTCTGGTCGACTTCATCACCATTTGTCCGGAAATACGAAGCACTCCATGAATATATTGTCGAATTTGCTGTTTAGATATATCTTGACAGTACAAAAGGTAATAAATGCGTAGCAGTCTCCGATAATTTGGCCACTGTCATTCTTTCAATGCAGCGGCTGTCCATTATAGCGGCCGAAGACGTCGAGGTTGGCATACACGGTCAAATAGACCGCCTAGGGTAGCTTCCGTTTACTTAACAGTGGACAGATTTGTTAAGCACCATATCAGACAAGCATATGCGGATATAATAAGGAAATGCGTAATTAGTGCATGAAGTCTATGTTACAATAGCAAAAAGATAGAGTAGAAGTGGTGGAGAATAGCGAATACAAGAAAATAACGAGGTACTGTACAAATTATCTATTTGGAGTCCGAAGTAGTCATGTCTGTTAGACGCCAGTGGGGATTGCAGCGATGTCGGCAACTGCGGGTAAGGGCGGGGGAGTGTGCTGACGATAAGAGAAACGAATGACGAACGGACGGTCAGGGCGGGGAGGCGATATCAGCGGCAGAAATTGAAGGGACTCTGGCCATCTTCACTGATAGACGATCACACCAGACCCATCCAGGATCCGCGCCTACGTGATCTCAGCTCGATCAAGCAACCTCGTCGAGATTTTGGTGCGTTAAACCAGTCGTGACCAACAGAGAAGTCGCCACTCTGTGATTGGCTGAGACTACAGTCCCCACCAAAGCAAGCAAGCGGTGCCGGCGCGTGCGGCCTAACACGATTTCGTTCAACTCTGTCCGACAAAAGGCCAGACGGACAGTCCCCTCCCCCGGGAGCGTTCGTTCAATTTGCAGCCCTACTCGTTTTACAGCCAACTCATCCCGGCAAGCCCCAAATTCCGCCCGCGAGTCGCCTGCGGTCGCAAAAACCCGATGCATGCACTGCCTTTCGCAGGATCCCTGGCGTCAGACGTGACGGTGCGCGAAATCGATGTATGCACGTCGGTCTCACTACACAGTTGAGCTGTGATCGTGAGGAAGAAACCTGGGAGGTGGAAGGGGATGGATAGTCAAACTCAGCCGATTGAAAAGTTTGGTACAATATACTGACGCGGGAGAGCTTTAGTAGTGGTAGTCGCACCAAGGGCGACGCAGCCCATAAGGCTGGACAGGAAGCCGTAAAAACACGCAGTCGGTATCTGCATGTATGATTGCGAAAATGAGGCCCTTGACGCTACTGACACGGTTTCGTGGCAAAAGCGACATTGGTGCCACTGTGGCACACAAGTAATGCGTTCAATGTCCGATAATCGAATTTCGATTGATTCCTGTCATTGACCTTTCCCCCTTTCTCCTATCTCCTTTTCCCCTTCTTCTCTTTATTCTGTCATCATATCATGGCCATTGCATGTCTGAAATGCCGATCCTATTTTGATCCGTTAACCATTACTTTCAGTTTGCGACTGAGCGTATCATTCTTCCCATGTTTTTGCCTTATTGACGCCTTTTCTTTGACAGCGTTATTTATCTTCCAGCCTAAGTATAACCTTCCCCAGTGGTTTGGTTGTCGTGAGGGTTGACTTTTGGCGAAGACTTAAGCGAATAATTTTTGTTTAATTTGTCACATTAGATCGTTGTGCTAAGCATTCTATTTTTTTCTTTTGCCTTCTAGGTATCTCTGTTTTCGGAGAGTTATTAACTTCAAACGGCATCCGTTTGCTATGTACTTCACTCGTCACTTGGGCCTCCTTCGGGGAAAATCCCTAGGAATCACTCTACGTGCTTTATCCACCATCGAAACCGCTCAACTGCAAAATACTTGGGTGACTAGTACTCCACGTACGTCGGTCACGTCTGCTCTTGCCCATAGCGGCGAACCCTCTGCATCTCTGGGAAGGTTCTACACGGTCGAAACAGCGATTGCCTCGCGAGTCATCTCACCATTCCTCACCGAATTTCATTTACGAGAGCTCCGCCTCTTTGAAGACTTCTCACTACTTGTTAGAAAGCCAGCCCTTGACGTAATTTCTGCCCTGCGGCAGATCTCGGATTCGTGCTCGGATCCCGCAGCTGTGACGAGGCGCATATCCGCTGTTCCCAGATTCGTACTCTACGGGCAGCCTGGCTGCGGTATATCTGTTCAACTGGCACACATTGCTCAATATGCGGCCGAACAGGATTACTTAATCTTTGCCTTTTGCAACGCAGAAAACTGGCTCGACCGTTGCCCCGATTTCATTGCCAGTGATTCTTACCACCAAAAACAGCATCAGCACGCAATTGGTGGAGAAGCCCTCGATTTTCCCCAGCGGTCAGCAGAATGGCTCACGTCTTTCTTGGCACTTAATGAACCACTTCTAAAGAAAGTAAGTACCCATGGTTTTCATCTTCAGTTCGAATGTGCAACTTCCTTACTCAGTAATTATCGACAATTTCTCAGATCAAGTAGATAATCTTTCCAGTTATCCTAAACACTGGTCTGCTTTCGCTAAAGGCATTACTTCTCTGAAGGCTCACTCGAAGCCTTCCAGCGCAGCTGGAATACACCACCCTGTTACTAAATAATTTTGAGGAAGCCAGATGACTTGAAATGAGGCCGTCCTTCGTCACCTCCACATAGATAACACTAATTTATCCTGCTTATTAACTCATTAACGTTTGTTTGCTACATTTGATGTATCTTCGTAGAGAAAAAAATATGTCCTTCCGCTGGGTAGCTGCGTGGGAGTAGTCGGTGAGATCTGTCTGTGGGGTTGTGATTTTCTTACGGAACTCACTCGTTCCGTTGTGCCTTACAGGCTCTCTCTCGAGTCCAACCAGCAGCCGCACAGCGGCGCATGATAAAGGCAGAGTAGCATTACCGACAAAGGCAAGGGAGACTGGAATGACCATTTCTGGCTTATTAGCCGTCGTCAGCCAGTCATACCAAACCCCAAAAGTCTCCCTTGTCTTGGTCGATAATAACATTCTGCCTATATCATGCGTCGCTGTGCGGCTGCTGGTTTGGCTCGAGAGAGAGCCCGTAAGGCACAACGGAACGAGTAAGTTCCGTAAGAACGATCGGTGAGCACCCCTCTACCATTGTACTAACTTTGTCAGACAGTGCGCACAATTCCATAATTAAATGGTCGACGGGCACGGACAGTCGACTGGCGGATTGGAGAGGGAAGAGAATGAGGTCAGCGCTGGGGAATCCATCCTCAGCACTTCAGCACATTCTTCACTATAATAGATCAGATGCGCTTTGAAATTATCACGATGCGCTAGAAGCCGTGGCTTGGAAGACTAATTGGATAACTCAGTTTTCGTAATCAGTATTGTGTGGGTATGCGGGACGTCTAGTTTGACGGCTGAGAGTCATCCTCAATGGCTCCTTCATAATATGGCCTATATTGCACTCTCACGAAAGTGGGATCTGAGCCGCCCTTGTTTATGTGAAAACCTGGTACATTGTACGGAAACTAGGTCGTGTGTGAAACCCGTAGATGGGCTGTTCGACTTCGTCGGTCAGTGCGCTCGAGTCCACCGCCAACCGTTTTGACATTGTTTTGCTATAAGAGCCTAGTGATTGAGGAGAGTGAAGGTGCGACAGATGCTGCGAAAGTCTGTACCACTATAACATAATTCACCGGTGCCGCGTCCACTCCGTGGGGTACACGATGGACGTCGCCGCTAGCGACGGCCGAACTTTTAGGGATTTTGGCTGGCTGTCTGTTATCCCCTGTAGCCCACAAGATTATTTAACGTGCATCACCTGATGGCGGTGGGCTGATTTTATGACGAATGCACCCACTGGGCGCTATAGGTTCAAAATTCCTACTCTAGAACCAAAGACGAAAAAACTGCTTTCGACCGTGACCGTTCGACTGTCGGGAACGACGATGTGCTCCCCAGCACGGCGGGCGCAGGAACGGTGACTTGCCCATGAATTAGTTTAGTAAAAGCAGGCCTGCGCAACTTCTACAGCACTCGCCTTCCGCACCCTCTTGAGCCCCTTGTCAAGACCGGAGGTGGGACCGGGCGCAGTGACCTACGAGGCCAAGCGCGTGCCACGCACAAGAGGCAGGGATTTCACAGAGACAGGAAGCGGTCAGCTCAGATACCAGCTGAGTGGGAGTATTATAAAGGCCGTATTAAGAAAGAACCATTGCAGCCGGACTCCGTCCTGAGGGGACTAAGTTACCCCTTCAGTTGGTGGCCAACTACGTCACAGTTTTTAGTGTATCGTGCTAGATGCAAGCTCGTCAGGTTGTGTATGGTGAGAAATATGCACTGAAGTGCTACATGGATGGACTTCCTGGAGTCGACCTAACTCTCCCCTCTCCCAGTGCCACATGGATGGATTTCCTGGAGTCGACCTAACTCTCTCCCCTCTCCCAGGCACCACTCCACTGTCCGACTCGGTCAGTCATCAGATGTAGAGATTTGGCATGAGTGGCTGACAGAGCTAGGCAGCTCGCTCACACTAGACACACACGGCGCACACAACACACCACGTTCTCGCACAAAAGAGGTGGGCGGCTCGGATATCAAATGCATTAGAATACTATAGAAGCCATATTAAGGAGCCAAAGAAACGTTTTCCACTCGCGTGATAGGTACCTACTGCGTGTCTGTGGTGGGCGACGCGGGATAAACTTTTGTGTGGTATATGTGTTGGTGGAAGGTGTGTGGTGATGGGTTTCGACCTGTGGTTAGTTGCCATAGTTTTTCTTATGGAGGCGTACGTGATCGAATAGGCCAATGCAGTGAATTAACGTGCGTGAACAGCTGAAGTGGGTGTTGAGGGTGCATTCCGAGTCTCCACTCACCGGCTGGCCGGTCTCAGTGCGATGAGTTCGCAAGCGACCGACCTGGCCGATGCGTGTTGTGGAGATGCGATCGCAATGAGGACATTCTGAGAGCGAGGCCACATTGAAGCTGGTGGGAGCGGTGGTGAGCGTGATGGTGGTGGTTGGCAGGGCGTTTCCATCGGTGGTGAGAGTGGGAGGGGTGATAGTAGTCACCGCGAAGGTTGTGACGGTGGTGATAGGGATGGTGGGCGGCGGCGATGGCGACGCATCGGGAGTGTGCTCGCCGGTTGTGGTGGTGGTGGCGGTGGTCGTCGTCGTCGTAGGGTTTACGGCAGGTGTGACGATGGAGGTGTTTGCTGAGGAAATACATGGAGTTGCCATGCCGTTATTACATCGACTTCAAAGACGAGGCCGATCCGTGCGCGCGATGTCCGCTGGGTGCGTGGGCATGTTGGAAAGGGTTGGGCGTTGGCGTTTTGGGTCGGAGGTGCTCGAGACTTACGAGCCGCTTTTTTGTCTTTGACATCAGCGTTCCAGTTGACCTCGTAGATTGCTGCTTCAGTCTTTATTGCTCTTCTTCAGGCTGTTCAATCCTGGGCGAGATACCCCAGGTCTCCAGGTCGACTTGTAAATCCTTCAGGGAAAATTTCAGTGCCCTTATAACGTCGTGTCCGCCTTCCATTTTGACTAGCACTCGGTGCGACGTCGCCATAGAATAGCCGCTTGAGTAAGCGTTGTTGTCCATCCCCATTACGTGGCCACTCCATCGTAGTTAGGTTTTCCTTAGCATGGTGTGGATGCTGATTATTCTAGTTCGTCCCAGGACTTCCATGTCTTCGACTTAGCCATACCACCTCAACCTCGGTATTCTCGGGAGGCAGTTTCCGCCATAAACATTAGGAACGTCGTAGGCGTAAACTGGCGCAAACGCATCGATCCCTCTACAGCAGCCTTATCTGCGATAAACAGAATAGGTCTCCGCCTTCTGCATCACTCTCTGCGCCTGCTGTTGACCGCAGCAAGCCCAACGCAGTCGGAAAAGTATACGTAGTAGTCAGGCTCAAAAACAGACAAGAAAACCAAAATTGATTTAGCAGTTAACCATAGTAGGGGACTACCCCCGGATAGCTGGAATCCAAGGCCCTTTATCACTTCGACCTGGAACGCCTTTATACCTTAAATTCACTCAGCTTATCACCCTTATGTTATTGATGAATATCAATCTGTCACTTTTTTGCTCACCTCCTTTCTCTTTATTGTTTAAGTGTATTTACGCTTTCCTTTGTGGATTGTGTAACTCCATTCGTTCAGCATAAAGTTCAGTTATTGCTTTGTTCTCCTGATAAACGACGTGTGAATGTTAAGAATCTGGAAGCTCGCGTGTTTGGTCGAACTCAGCTACTTGCCCAGGATGTTTTTTCCCTAACGTGTGGGGGTATCCACTGCTGCTTGGGCTACCCCTTTGTCGCAGGTTCACAGCATCACAAGTTATCGGCATCATATTGAACCGGTCGACACCCCACTCCCGTAGACCGAAAATCGTTATGTTGGAAGTGCGCCCCGACGTCGACGTACACCACTTCCATGCACATTTTTCAGTCAGCACCTCAACGCCTTCGTCATCCAGGGACTTCTTCGTGCGTGTGTTGGTGACCAGTGTCAACTGTACTTCCGCCGCATTTAGGCACCCATCAGGTTTCATCCGCTGCTGTTGTTCATTCGGTCTGTCTGTAGCTTTTTTTCTGTGGGGGAATTCGTCTTGCCTTTCGTCTTATTCCGGAGTGTCGGGTTTAGCGGATCCGCCGTCCGTAAAGATGTGGGTCGGTGCCAACCTGTTACAATTAATCTGGTGGCTTATGAAAGGCCCAATCAAATTAATGCAGTCATCTCACATGTAAAGGAGTACTTCTGTGTAGTGAGTGCATGGCGTCCCTGAAAGTTAGCCACTCAGATATCCCTATACGGATGTACTTTTTCAAACGTTTTCGGGATTTTTGCCTAACTTGATAAGTCTATGCTTCACAATCGTGAGCTAGAGCAAGGCCGCCGCAAAGACAGTCCCGAGTTCAGGCCCCAGTCCTTGCTGGTTTACTGATCCTCTCAGATATTGCTTACTGTCTACTCATTTCTGTTTGGTATAAAGCTTCTTTCTCTAAGGGATTCTTTATCATGCATCGTTATGGTCCAGTCCCGACGCTGTGACTACGAGTTCATTTACTTTTTCTTCATCCTGAAAATTTTCATGCCCCGTTTAGCTAACCTAAGGTGTCATTCTTCATCTAAGCTCAACCCTACCATTACTCGCCCCGTCGAGTGGACCGTCAAGGATATTGCTCCAGTCGGCACTCCCTGGAGTGAACTCATTGATTTTGCTCTTAAGCGGACTAAATATTCCACGGACTGCATCGGAATTCTTCTGCGAGAGGTTTGTTTTTTTCTCCTTTATGTGAGAGTCCCTGTACATTTTCGTAATCTACCGACTTGGCATATTTGTTGGGCAAGTATTTGTCCCTTAGCAGCTACCTGGAGTCAGCGTTCTTGCTGCCCGGTCATTTTTGGCGAGGAAAGACACGAATCCCATCTTTCATTGTCAGTCAGTATGCCTTATCGTAGTCGTCTCCTGTGAACATCTGATCGCTTCCATTGACCCATTGCCTGTCTGCCTCTAGATGCGTGCCCTGTCTTCAAGTCCCGAAGGGCCTAGTAGCCTCCTTCTCATTGATGGTGTTAACTTCCTCTGGTGTCGCGGCACCCGAATGCAAGACAAAGTCCTTCAGAAAAAAGTGGCTGTCGATCGCCTGGCCATTGTTCACCATCTTCGACGGGCACTGGTAGGTGACTGGCAGAAGGGTGCCATCGTTACCTCCGTCAATGAAAGGGCCGCTTGGCCGTCAGATAGGGAGAAATACACCCCCGGGTAGGTCAATTTACAGTGTCCAGATAGGCTCAGATATTATTATTATTATTACAGGCCGAGATGCTCAGGGTGTCACAGTTTGGTGTTTTGAAAAAAATATACACTGTCCCGTTGAGTTCGACAGACTAACTCTCATAACCGCCCTTTAGGGATCCGGTCGGTTAATTGTTGAATCCGCTAGTCCGTCATAAACGGCTCACTAACGTATTTTACGAGTAGGTCACTGTCAGCCTTTTGACAATTTTGACTTGCCCGTCATTTTGTCAGGCCGAAGCGAAAACACTTATTACGATGGGGTCTGAAGACATGATTGATGTTTGTTGAGGTACATAATCGTGATGCACATGTGAGGTTCGTGCAAACCACCCTCAATGTCTGCTACCTGGCCAACGCACTGCATCTTTGTTAGCCTTCATTTTATCTTTTTTGCCTATCTCCTTTCTTGTATGTGCGCTCCACGAGACCACGTGCGACGAGTAGCGTGGCAGTGTTTCTACTAACTGTTTGCTCTTCAATATCGTGAGGGAGTCCTGCCCTTAGAACTGCAACAAAACAAGCGAGTTAGGGCGCAGAAAGTTGTTAGAGACGTTCCAAATAAGTGCCCCTTGTTTACTTATTCGTTCTCCAGACGTTGGAGGTATTTAAAATCGACCTCACTTTATAGTCGTTTTGTATGAACAGCTCACTACTTCATCGTACCTATACCTTCTTAACGTCTGGCTTCTTTTGTTGCTTCATCATTTTCCCTCCAGATACCTACTTACCAAGCGTGGCTTTGAAACAATGGACCCCTTCATTCCTATTCACGTGGAGAACTACGCTCCCTCGGAACTGGATGCGGTTCTCCAATTTTACGCCGAGCATGGCTGGTTTACCAATCCGGCAGCTCTTACGCCAGAGGGTAGAGCGGAGATTGTCTTCTTGGCCGATAACAATCCTCGTGAACTATCGAAAATCGCGGCTGAATGGTAGAGCTTTTGTCTACTTAGTGCTCCTTCTTGATACTCGACGAAAAATTAACTGCCAGCTCCGAGTTTTCACCCCAACCTTGTACAAAATCCTGTTTTCCACTAGTAAAATGTTTCCTGCAGGCACCGTCCTACGGCTTTGCGTTTTATCCTGCCCGACATCCAGGGTCTTCTTTTCGGAAGGTTTTCTTGACGTTGTATGCCGAATACTATTTTGCGGCGTGATTCATTCTGCTCAGATTCTTTTTCTCACCCCGCATTATGGATGCCTCATATCAAAGTGGACGTCTCTCGTATTAGTCAACAGTCTTAGGGACCTCTTCTACACTGAAATGGGAATTTTTTAGGGGTCGCATCACGAGCCTTGGTTGGGGAGATTGCCCTGCTTGGTCTTCATTGTTGAATTTCGTTTCGGGTGCAAGAAGCTTTCACAATTTCTGCTGTCATTTTCAGTACAAAACCCGGTGGTGTTCGGCTAAGATTTCGTATTATGTCAATGTAACTAGACAAAGATTATCTGTTTGTCTGGAGGGAAAGACGAATTCATGGGGTCAGCACACGATCTCAGTTCGACTGCTGACGCGAAGGCGTCGAAACTTTCGCCGGCAGCCAGAAATCTTATAAAACGCTACGCATCTCTCAGGTCAGTGTCCCCCTGTATTTATCCCTTTTATGCCCTCCACACTCGTTCATTTATCCCAATTTTTCCTCCTCTGTGTGATGCACTGCCCATCATCACCAGCAGTATTCACTAAGGGTGCTTATTCTGTCCGCTGCTCAATTTCCTCGTCAGCAGCATCATAAAAGAGCCACTCCGATTTCCTCAAACACTGAGCGAATTATTTCCGAACAAGCTTCCACGCACACCATTCATCGATGGCTTCGTTCCTTTCATCGGTCATGCTCATCAGTGCATCTTATATGTAGTTATTGGCATTCTGATGCCTGGCCGTCTAATAGTCATTTGGACGAGGCAAATGCGTGTAGCCTGAAATTATGAGTCAACGTTGTTGACGTACTTGCTTCCTATCAGTAGGCGTGCTTTTGTTAGGTTCCATCACAACAGTACGATATGGCGTGCGGGAGAAAGGGGGTCATTCCTGTAACACCTAACTGCAATCGCCTCGTCAAAGGGGAAGCGGCCGATAGAGTAATGGGGGTCAGAGTCGTCAATGCCTGCCGCTGTTGCTTTCGCCGCCGAAGACTTGTGTTTGATTGGCCATTCCATGCTAATAAGAGGTTCGAGCCCTACTTGGCGATTGCATGTCCGAACCGCCTATTTTCTGACTGAATGTTGGTCAGAACTCGTGCTTTCTGATATTTGTGTGAATCATGTGCTTTAAAGTGAGCTTTTAACGTATTTGCTTCGCAAAGTTTCTCGTTTTTTCGAAAATTTATCCTGGCGTAAGCCTTGACTGCAATGGCTCTTTCTTAATGTGACCTCTATGACACGTCCACTCACTTGGGATCCAAGCCACAACTCTTGGCGCGTGGCCATAGGTTCAAGCGCGTCAGATTTTTTATGGTGAGATCTGGGCGGATTAGCCGCGGGAGTGGGTTCCTCAGTTTCAACATCACCCCCTCTTCTCTCTCCTGCCGACCGTCTGAGCCTGCCAGGCCGCACCGAAGTACATTCTTTTCCCTTAAGTTAGATGTGCATGTTCTCAGATAGGACGTTTCGGCTGCCATAACTGCATTGGAAAAGTAAATTGCATGCTTGCTGCATACGAGGGGCATAGTCTGTTGTGGGGAGGTGCTGCGTATGCGCACTTTGTGGAGTAACTTCACATGTAGCCTGGGGGTGTGTGTGCAGGTAGGCTGTCCCCCCCTCCCAGACAAGCCATCTGGGAGATGCGCTGGACCAACACGAGGGCCATGTCGGATTCTGACAGGCGTTATTGGATTTGCGCACCATACAAAGTGCCAACATTTTGCGTCGCGGTGGCATACCCGGTTTCCGGCAGACGTCGCTCACACTAGGATCCCTGCCGCCCCCCCCCCGCCCCCTTAGTTGTTGTTGATTAAGAACCTGGTCATTTGCTGTGTGAACCGGGGGGATGTGGGGTAGGGCGTCAAGGTACGGGATCAACCGTGCCCTTCACCTGCGCCTTCGGTTGATGCTACGAAACCAACCACCACTATAAACTAATTCACACACAATTCACCGTGCCTGCTGTACGTTGCTGTATAGCACACAGTGGACATCGCTGGAATCGGCGTTCGAACTGTCGTGCGGGTAGGGCGGATGTAATGCTGGTGTCTCTGTTGTGTGGTATTACTGAAAGATTGAATTGGTGAGCGTATGGCTGAACAGACACATTCAGTGGCTAAATGTCCTGCTATGTTGTGAGCAATTGAGACATGAGTGCTGGCAGTCTGTTGGTTCTCCGGACACTGGTTCTCTGGTTTCATTGCGACGGGTTCGTTTACATCCAACAGGTTTTCAGCAGTTTTTCGTCGGCTTGATAGTCCCTGACCGCTCCTCATGGGAGACGTCCATGAACTTCATAGAGAACATGAGACCAAGTAGGGTGGTAGCGAATTTTCAGCCCGGCTTTAACCTATTTGTCGCTGAGATTGCTTCAGAGACTGCCCCGTTCGCGACGTGTACAATCATCGCGTCAGGTAGTTGTCTTACCATTTAGAGAAGACTGTGTTCCTCGCAAGCCTGCAGGAGCAGGTACTGTTGTTGCCACCACTAATCCCGTGGCTGTCTAACCTCACATCCAAGTACCTCTGCCGACGCGGCAGTGGACTCACCAAGGACAATTAGTTTGTCCGCCTTAGGTTCAGTCGGTAAGGAGGACGTGCTAGTCTTGCCATCATGATTAGTTAGGGGTGGATGGCGTACGTGCTGATGATGGTGGCAAATTTGCTCCCGTGGAGTAGCAGCCTCATGGTCATGAGACGATCATTGATGCCCTGTGGCATGCAGGACGGCAGTCTCGCAACGTCATACGAAGAAGACTGCAGCGTCTCGTCGCTCTGCCTTGCAACGTCCGCTCTAGGTGTGTCCCGCACGCAATTCAATTTGTCCCAGGTCGGCCAGGCAGGCGCCACTAAAAGTCACGATGTCTACCTTGCAGCCCACCAGTTCTCAGGTGACCAGAGCCGGTTTGTCATTGAATTGTCTAAAGAGGGACGAACACTCCAGGTCACCAGATTAAGCATTGTCTCGCTGGCAGCCTGTGGAGAGGAACGGGAAAGTGGGGTTCTTGTCTTCTCGTATGTTGTATCGTCCGTGTATTTTGCCTTCGCGAGCCATGGTCTACTTGTTAACAACCAATTTTACCAGATGTTTTTGGGGCGCCTTCACTAGCGCTTTTGAGGATTTAAGCAGCGCTACCTCTAAGTACGACTGCGTAGCCATCCCGGGTGGCTACCAAGTTCCATTTGGGAAGGAATGCGGATCCGTTTAGGGGGGAAAGACAACCCGAATCAGCTTGCGTCGTCTATCTGTGTCGGACCTCTTGTTTGGGGAGGGGG
>CACRXP010000086.1:787144-798687 GCA_902702965.1 Spirometra erinaceieuropaei
TGGAATAAAAAGGGCGAGTTCTGGACAAATCAGTGAAAAAAACTTCCACTTCCGAAATGGAGTTCGGACGACTTTCACTTTTAGATAACCTAGTAAAGTGAACATACTGCTTCTTCAAGAGGTCTGGGAGGAAGGACAGGTTCGTCTTGGAAATGTGATACAGGTATAAATGTAAAGCGGCAAATGAATCCGAAGGATCCTTATAATCGCGTACGGGGCGTCGGGTTGAAGTTCACCGCGAGTAAAGTCAGCAACCTTGAAGAAGAAGACACGATCGCCGGGACAAGAGCTTTATTAGCCTGACGTTTCGGACTCCTGCTTGAATCCATCATCAGAGACAAAAGCGGATAAAGGTGGTTCATGCATATGCGGCTGCAGTATTTACAGGATGCAGTCGCCATTCTACCGCATACCTATGAATATTCACGCACCCCCCCTTCATCAGGGATGGTTGCATGTGGCGTGATGGCCAACATTTGCGTCGTTGACTGCTGCAATTTCATCACGTGCGTTGGATGTTGGTGTGATGATTGCTGGACCATCTAAGCTGAATAATCTTGCGTCTTTTGAGTATTCCAGGCAAAGCAATTCGGCCCGTTGAGATCTGGCGAACGTCTAGCTCAATCTACATAACTACGTCGTACAATCTACTTTGGGAAATCAGCCTCCAACCAGTCTTCACCAGAAACAAGGCAATATGGTGCGCCATCCTGTTAAAGCTGTTCTGGGTGGCCTTCCTACATCTCCTCCATCGTGGGCATTCAATAACCGCTTAACAGCAAGTGTGCCTCCCCGGTTGCGTTCTTTTCTAATAAAAACGATTTCATGACTTGTGCCTTCCAAAGCCCATAGACTACTGGCATGTCCACCGTTCCATGTTGTCCGGTAAAAAAATCCAATTAAGGTGGTCTTCCGACCAGTACCGTACGTTCTGTTTTCTCCTGCCTCTATTTACTTGCAGCAAATAATACTGTCACTGCGAGCATAAAGTCCTCAGTAAGTTGCTGTTCCGACAACCACACAAAGATCTCCATACGGGGACGAAAGGGGATCATGAGAGCCATACTTTTATTGTAATCACGTTTCGAAAGCAGCCAAGCCTTTATCGTCGGAGGTGAGTATAGATAGATAATTTAGATAGATAATTTTTATTAAAGACCCGTCGGAGTCCCATCAAAGCAAGTTAAAATAAATTTACATGAGAGTTTTAGACGAGGTAGGCCGAATCTTTACAAAATGCAATTCCTAGTTCCTGAATTAGAAGTCCATTGAGAAACATGATGATTAAGGGGTGAAAAAAAACTCCTTACAAAAAGTTAAAAATGATTGGATTAATTTTACAGGAGAAAAAACCCTCAATAAAAATAATGACAGAAAAAATCGAGCAGGACTGGCCTGTAGGTGGCGGTATATAACGGAATGTTGTCGGTCATCGTCAGGGTAGCAATAAATGTCAGCCTTCATGGGTACGAATGTGGGTCAGACAGGACTGGCTTGCATATGGCATTGTATACGGGATTCACAATTGAGATCGTTTGGGCCGGATTGGTACGCCGCGTCAAAGAGGCCAGACGAGAGGAACCCAGATGCGATCAGCCACAGCACGCTTCGAGCTAGGCCGAGCAGTGGGGAAGGGAGGTACGACCGAAATACTTGTAGACAGTGAATACTGAGGGTTCCGCCGTGAGCGTCGACAGACCGCATGAGGTCGGAATGCGGGAGATGACATCAAAAACCGCGAAAATTGTCGCTATGGGGGGGAGTGATAGCAGTGGATTTAGAAACCAATTCAAAACAGGGGTTTCTAATGATATAATTAAGAGTTACCACTTAATCTACCACTAAATCCCAGAAGGACCCTTCTCGAAGTCAAGAATCTGAGTGTTCGGGAATAAGACCGTTAACAGTGCCTTTATGCTTTCCGGTGTAATATGGTTGCGTAATTTCGACTTGAATACCAGTAACTGAGGCGATAATCTAATTTCAGGCGGAAGATTATTCCAAAGGAAGGCATATTTGGAAGCAAGGAAGAGGGAGCGCTTAGATGTAGTACAAAGAGGCGGCGGAATCACCATGCAGGAGTATCCCACTGCATCCCACACCATCTATGGCGAGTAACATCCATGTTAGCACGACGTTAGTGGTACGGATTTATTTTGACAGTGTACACGGGAGAGTCGATAATCGACTTCGGCGCTCATCGCTAGCATATGTACAGTGGTAATCTCTGTAGTCGCCGGGGCGAAAGGGAAAGAGACTGACTGCTCCCAATCTTCAAGTGGTGGGGGCCGATGACGTCAAGGATAACACTCACAGAATAAATCCTGCCTAAGACCGATTTAAATAGAGTTGCTAACGCTTCACCGTACTTAGCTGTGCGAAGGAGCAGAGGAAGAAGTAGGCCGACAAAAAGACAAAATAGAAACCGATCGAAACTGGGTGTATGTAAAAATGGTTAATTGTAACACTAGAATGAGTCACAGCAAGGAGGTGACCTGTCTAAATTCAGAGGTGACACTTACATGACTGATAAACAACCGGTGGGAAACGCAACACTGTGGACAATTGTTGGGTAGGGCCATGGGAGGTGCCGGCGTAGAGGGAGAGAAAAGAGAGCGTTGAGATGAGTTGCAGGAAGAGGGTCAGCAATAAAAGGGGAAGGGTACCGGCACGCACTTACACTATCAGCATCCCAGATCCGCATGGGAAGTGCCTTCTTCATTCTGTCAACTCTATGCCGTTTGGTAGACGTTACAATGTCTCTTGTAGGGGGGTGGTGTTAACTGTATGCGTTGGCTACGCATAGTTTCTTCTGCCCTTATGTAATGGCGTATTCATGGTCAAATGGTTGTGGCCTATTTTAACGCATGTAAACGTTTAAAAGCACCACCGCATGTGTTGCGCAACTGGTGTCGGCCTTTGGCTTATAGCTGTAGACATTAGACTTAGTGTTTCCGAGGTCGTTTCCCTACTTAGATGTAGTGTTCTTCTTCGTACGTATTTTGGTGTATATGTATTCCGATGCCCTTTTTCCGTCGCTGCGTTTGTCATTCGAGCATACTAATCTCTTCCATGGACTATTAAATACCCACTTAGAATACCATGTGGGTTAAGAGCCCCGGGATTTCAGTGTAGCTTAAGGACATCAGCCTTTGTTTACTTCATTAAGTTGTGTAAAGACAACCTACAGCAGCGTTGTTATTGGGACGTGTGAGGCGCGTAACATAAAAATGTCCGGAAAGGACGCCAAGGACCAAAAGAAAATAAAGACATTGATATCCGTCCTAAACGAAAAAGTCGAAGATGTGAAAGCAAAATTGACACTTCTTGGTTAGTTTTTGACTTTATTATTAATTTTTAGAGGGTGACAGGAAGGCGTACTATGAAAGCGCATTGCAGGCACTTACGGACGGGAAGAAAAAAATTGTTGAAATGAGACTTGAAAATAACACTCTGAGAACAGTTCTTCGGGATAAACTGGCCGTAATGAATCCTTTTCTAAACGTGTTAGGCAGATGATCATATAATAAACCACGTATTTCAAAACAAACCAGAAGAAAGAGCAAGACTTAGCAACAAAACGAGTGGTGTAATTTGATTTTATTCCCATAAAGGCCTTCAGGAAGCACTTGATGCGATGGACTATCGCACTTGCGACGCAATGAAACGGCTCAACGCCATGAAACATCAATCGCAGAAAAAACTCGAACATTTGAATGATTTGAAAAGACAATATTGTGAAACGTATGCCACAAAAGTCCGAATGGACAACGTCATGAAAAACTCGGAAGTCGGAAAGCAACTGCGTGAACTTGAAAATCGGTTAGACAAGGCTAAGCTCAAATGTCAAGAGGCTGAACACATTCAAAGCACATATGAGCAAATACGGAATAGATTAGAAGAGGTTTACAAAAATTTGTTTCTTACAATCACTAGGAACAACTGACGTTCCCTAAAAGTCTAGAGCAGATGGAACTGGAGATCAAAAAGAGCCAAGCTGAAGTTGCAACTCTACAGAACATGTATGCTGACGCCGTGCTTGCTAAAGATGCAGCAATGCAGGAAATGCGTTACCAGGAGGATGTAACAAAAGCAGAAAGGAAACGAAGGGAAACTGAACTCAGTTCAATGAGGAGAGTCGTTGAGGGCAAAAAGTCTGTAGTGGATAAAAATGATAAAAGAGTTGTACGTTGTTCGTGCTGTCTAACATTCTATTTACAAGCAGTGCTTACAGAGATAAGATTAAGAGCTTTTTACAAGGGGCTATTTACAAACAATTTAGATGGGTGAGTATGGAGTCAGACTGCTGGGCCAGTGGCTAGGATTTCAGGAGGTGGCTTGGTCTATCCCATTCCCCTAAAACAAATAACGGAAATCAGTATTCTTGTACGTTTGTTTCTACAGGACGATCTATGCAAGTAACTTACTCACACCATTTGAGCTGCAAAAAAACCTGCGACATTCTAGGTCTATTATACCAACGATGGGTAACAACAAACATTTTCAGACTGGGCCATGGTGCTGTCTATTCCATTTTAGCCCAGCCCTTAGAATGGGGACATCTGCTCACGTGGTAAATGTGGCAGTGTAAACCCGTAGAAAAATGTCAAAGAGACTGTTGCAAAATAAGTGGGGAGAAAACAAGCTTTCGGCGATATACCATCGCCCTTGTATATTCATGGCATAAGATTTCCAGCACGTCGAACCTTTAATTCTTATCAAGACAATTAGCGAAAATTCCTGGGCATTTAACAACTTAACTCCCAAAATTTTTCGTAGTTTTTTCACCTGGCACACGGGTCATAACAGATAACACCTATCCTTCAAAATTTTTTAAAAAATAGTGTAGCTCATAAATTTTTAAACGCTTAATTTTAATATCGCCTACGTGAAACAATGTTTTAATCCAAAATCTTGTCTGTCGCTCAAGAAACTTAGAAAGGCACATTCAGTAGTTTACTTCTAAGCTATTTTTATAATCCCTTCGGTCTCTTCTTCTTAAAAATCTCTAATTTATTTAAGCTGATGGAGAAGCAAATTCCAACAATCCAGGAAAATTTGGGAACTCTCACAAGAAATGCATTCGAATTAACTAGTTAGTTGATTTGTCGAGTATTTAGCGGAGAAAGTTGGGCCACTTGCAAGGCTGCATACTGTTTGTGACACTTAGTTTGCAAATTTGTTAGTATGGGGCTTTTTAACATTTAAGAAGGATAACAGTTGAGAAATATGATATTGCCAGACTTACTTGGATTAACTGCAGTAAATCTTTTTAACCTCATTACACTGTAAAAGTTGAACGCAGCAAGCGCAACCAACTGTACTTTCTTTTGGTCTTAAAAATCATTAACAAATTGCTCCTACTTCGCTTTTGAGCAAGCGGCGACAATCACTTCTTTGGATTATTAATTTTCATTTGCAAATATAGGTTTATGGATCCTGCAAAAATTTGGACTGTTTACCAGACTGTGGGGCTTGGTCCCCTAGTTCCAGACATAGCTAATCTAAATGGAACGTACACAGTTTCACTCAAAAGTTCAGATATCTTAGCCTATCAACTTTCATTTACGTTTGCTTTATCCGCATTTTGTCCCAGTTGGGTGTTTCTGCCCATTGTAACATTGCGTGTGTTTATACAGTACCCTTATGTGTCAAACTATGAAGTGTGTTAGGCGGATGAAGATATTTTGTGGTAAAGAATACTTTTGTGGGGCTCTTGGTCTGTCTCAACTCCTTTTTGATCAAAGCGTTGTCGACAAAAACTGGAGGCACTCATTATTAACTTTTGTAGCCATAATCTTTGTAAGTACCATCTTTTATGAAAATTTTAAAGTGAAATAAGCGTATCACTTCGTTTTGCATATAAAACTTCATATTATTGATTATCATGATAGTTATCGCCCTGAGATTTTGTGTCTCTGCTGTCTGTGCTTAGATAAGACGAAACAGTTCGCCATAGGTTTCAAACATATCATAATTCATTATTTTTTAAATGCAGGATTAGGCTGCAGCAAAACGGTTTTAAAACAATGCCGAATGAAACTGCTTACGGGACCCTAACTACTGCCTTGCTGTTCAGGGTGTAAAAGGAGCTTTTTGACTTCCTTCTTAAGACGGCATCAAGCAAGAGAGTTGAAAGTTTTGGCAATATTCTTGCCATACCATTTGGCTGTTACAGTGTTGATAGTGGGGAAAAATTATTTATTCTGCCTTCTACGATAATGAGCATGCGAATATCGCGTACCAACTCTCTCAGCCTAGTAATATCCGGTATAAAACCCCGCTAAACGTAATCGTTCCCCTCATATCCGTTCTTATTCACATGCCCGTCCTTCCGAACAGATTTGTACCTAGGTCAGATCATTAATATATGTGGCATCCCTTTCTACTTCTCATTTGTGCGTTGCTAGGTATCTGCGGCGTCTGGTGAGGGTGCGAGCGGCGAAAACGCTGACAGTCTTTCCCTTCTCGGCCCAACTGAGGATCAGCTTGCCCGAATAAAATCGTTTGAAGATATGTTCGCCATAATTAAAGACGCCACTGGAGTTTCCGATGTCGAAAAGATGGTCAAGCGTATGGAATCTTTGGGCGAGACCCTGGACCACCTTACAAAAATGCAAAATGACGCTGGAGTAACCATTCAGAAACTTCGTGAAGAACGTGATAAATTGCGCACTGAATTAGAAGAAATGAAATACAATGGGGAAGCTGAATTAAATAGGCAAGTATATAATTCTGATTTCGGCAAGACTAAAGGACTCTTGGTAAAACTGTCTTAAACACATTCATTTTTTGGGAGTCTGGGTATTCTGGTGAGCAGCGACATCCTTTGTGATCGCTCGTTCTACGACCCCGTGTAATTTGTTTTACTTGTATTTAATAAGACTAGGATTATTCCTGACAGGGCCATCCCCGAGGGTGTCGCTGGCGGTACTCTCCCGACTTCGAGTTGAGCCCATTAGTACATATAGTGCGTTTGTCGGCAACGTCTCTCAGTCATTGCTTGTTCCTCACTGTGCTGCTACCTGTTTGGACTCATGACCACAACCTCTTTGTGTCCTTCAATCATGATGAAGTGGTGACCACCACTCGCACGTGGCATTGTCTGTTTCCCTTGTCTGCTAACTGTCCAAACGCCTCCAACGATATTTAGGCTGTCTTAGTCGATGACAATCCTCTTTATGGTGAGATGCAAAGATTTCCGACTGGACCAACGTTTTTTACGGGTGTTGTTAGTGGGCAGGTGGAGCAGACCCAGAAATAAAGTTCGGACAGATGAGGAAACTGGGAAAATAGTGACAGGGACTCATTTTCGTAAAGCTGGGTTTCGCAGCTTCTTTATAGAACACCTGTCGGATCCAGTAATTGAACGGCAAATGCCCCTAAAGCAGGCGTTAGTGGGTGTGAAAGACGGGGCGGTTTTATCAGCGGCACAGAGCTGGTCTGAGAGGTAGGTTTGGACATGTGAGATTAAACTCTCAGGTATACATTTGGGGCGGTTCTGGTCCGCAATATCCCCCTATAGAATGGGCAGGCATGCAGTGGTAGATCAAATTTTCTGATGATACTCACTCTAGTATTGTTGTTGTCTTTGATAGTGCTGAGGTGTCTGCGAAGCTTCTTAAAGAACCAATGCTAGACTTGGATGTGCATTGACGATGAAGGCATGCGGGAAGGGGTTTGATCGTTGTCAGCGTCCCCGGCATTCCATTTTTACCAGCATAGCGCTTTTTCTGGCCTGTATTGAAGTGGCGCCAAACTTTGTTGCGTTGTTCTTTGCCGCAGTTAGCCATGCCTTCCGGTCCTTTACGAGGGCCACTCTGGACGCATTGTCGATTCAAAGACATTTGAGAGAGACTTTCAACGCTTTTTCGTTTTCCCTGTCAAGAGGTGCCTCTACTGACGTGACCATTGCCGAATCGTTTTGTTAGTTGCTCATCACTTAATCGAAGCTGGGCTTGTCTTAAAACTGCAAAGATTCTGGGCATAGTGTTCAACTCTCTGACCTGGGTGCCCTGGGTCAACTTTTGCTACCGGACCCGTTATATCGACCAGAGATAGTTAAGCTGAAAATCCTTGAATTTTTGCGCCTAGTTGTAATAAAGTACTCAGGTCTCTGCGCCGTATAAAAAGGTTTTTAAGACTTCACTCCCGTGAGCTTATAGTCTGGTGTTAGGATGAATGCTCCTGCAGTTTCATGCGCATGATTGAGGTCGCCCATAAGGCCGGCTGACTTTAAATCTTCGGGCTGTACTTTTTTCGCCTATTTTGATGTCTCTATTTATGGTGCTTCCACGATGAGAGAATTTGTCCGTGGTGGTGAGTTAAATTTCGTTCACGGCAAAGGCGCCGCATAATCTTCGATGAATGCCAACTTTTGTCTGACAGCTGGTCTCCCCGTGTTGATATTGGACTCGAAATTGGCGCACTCAGAAGCGAGGATGATCTGGTTTAGCTGACAGCCGATTTAATGCATAATCTTCCTTTATTCTGACTTTTGAGATTTTTCTGCCTGCGCGTATTCGTCAGATGCTGATAGCTTTCCACCAGTCCAGCAGCTGATGCCGATTCCGGGCCACGTTTCATTACAGGCTTCGATTATCATTGCAGCCAACTTGAGACTATAGAGGACTGGCCGAATGCACCACCCTGTTTTTATTCGGTTTGTAATGGCAACTGTCTCTGAGGTTGATCCATTGTCTGTAGCACATGCCATCATGTCGTGGAGTTGCTTGGCCACTAATATGAACTTTCGATTAATCCAAATTATATCCTAGTTTTCCAGAGTCCATGAATTTTCAGGTTACTGAGGACCTTAAGATCTAAAAATGTTGTATAGGTACTTGCCCTCCTTTCCCGGCACTTTACTATGACCGTCCCGCTGTTCCCAGAAGATGCTCTCATTGTCTGAAGGAAGTACTTCCTCCAGGTGTGTACTCGGGCGAGTGAGGTGAATGAGGACAAAGTTCCTGTCGACACTGCTGAAAAGAGAGATCTCACAGCGATTGCCCCACCTTTTCGTTTATCTTTTCGCTTGCATATGTAAAGAATTTCGGCGCCCTGCAGGCATGCTGCGGTATGTCCCTATCTCCATGTCTACAACAGCGAGGTTAAGTTGTCCGGAGGCTGGGGGTCACAGCGTTTGCAGATTTCGCTGAAATTTGATCTGCTCCTGAGATTTTAGCGCTGGACTTCTCCCGCGCTGGCCTGATTTTCTCGTACGATAAATCCCACTGTTAGTTTCTATTTGCGTAAATCCGACTGTCTTACAGACCGGAGATGAACATCTGAGAACTTTCTCAAAGTTTTCAGTCCTACGCTTCAGAATCTATAACCTCAGGCAACTGAGCAATTACGTGTGAAATGAGCAACAGCGCAATTGCAGTGGATTGGGGGCCGTAGGGTACCTTAACGGCCGCCAGATTCCTCCTTTCGCAATTGCGCATGCTTAAATTTTTGCACTGCTATCTAGTCAATGTTTTCTACACCTCCTGCAACAGATGGAAGAGAAAACAAACTAGTTACCAGTGATTTAATTATCCGGATAAGACTTGCTGTCCTAGAAGAGCATGCATAGGATTTCTTGATCATCATTCTCGCAGCAGACCTGCAATTGTCTGTCTGTGGGTCCTTGTACTTCCGTGGCCGTGATGTTGATAGTGCACTTCAGTCTTTTCCACTTGTTTTCGATGCTTCAGGACCTGCGGCCGCTCGGAGTTCACGTTCATTTTTCTAGTGGGATCCTTCCTACGTTAAGCTTGGCCCATTTCTGTCATCAGTTTGATCCGGTGCTGTCTTTCTCAGATTGTTTTCGGGGTTAGACTTGAAGGAGAGCACACGGTGATCGGTCGGAATTTGGCATCACACCACATAAATGCCCCGACGGCCTCGCCTCCTGACGAGAACGTAATTCATTAGTTGCCGGTGATGTAAACTACGATAAATTGGAATTGCCTCCCTGAGGTCGGAGGAGGAGGAGGAGAGAGAGAGAGAGAAACAGCCATATCGATATCGAGCAGGTCCCTGGTATCAGAAGACAACTGCCGTGGCACCTTTCTATTCTGTGCGGATCATGCATCCCCTTCCAGGTAACGCGCTTTATCCCTGCTCATGCCCCGAGATTCCCGAGGATGATATGCTTTTAAATTTTCGGCTATGATACCAGAAGGACGTAGAAGGAGACGTAAAAGTTATCCTTGACGAAGTCAGGACTTGCTGTTGCCCGAGGATAGGGTATTGTGATGGTGGCATGTTTATACTCGCTTAGCGGTAGTTGCATCTTGATGGGGGGACACTCATGTCCTGAGGAAGGGAATGCAAGTTTCTGATCTCTTTTTTGATGGGTTGGATGGTCCCAGTCTTTCGTTGCCCTTAGAACAGCTGCTCCAGAAAAAGGCATACCCAGCTCCTGCTCGCCAAATTGACTAACCAAGGGTCGCAATGTTCACCTTTTAGCAAGCCAGTTCTCAAGCACCAACAAATGCCCTTCTTTCTGATCGTTTCGACTTTGTATTAGCTAACAGAAGGCGGACATTCCAGGTTGCCTGAGTGAGTAAAGTTATTTTGACGAGAAGGGGAGGACTTTGAGAATGAGTGCTGTTGCTGCTTGTTACGTTTCGACTGCGTATCATATCCAGTAGCCACGGCCAACTACACCAATGACATATGCCACAACTTTTACTGTATCCTCCCCTGCGAGGATAAGCAGCGGCCTCCTAAATAGGACTACTTAGTCATCCTAGACGCTGCTGAACCGAGCTGTGGTTCATGATTGGTGTAGTGGGCCGCCTGCAGAATTGCATCACGTCCTTTCTATTGGCTCTTCGAGGCCGAAGGGGTGCGGATAGAACGAATTCGATGGAATTGGCGTCGAAGATGGCTACGTTGGAAAGGATATGTCCTGAATTTATAGCAGAAAGGACCTGCTTAACTTTGATCGCGATCTTTCCCTCCCCAGTATCATCGTGGTCCAGTGAAAATAGTGCGTCAGGAAGACTAGCACTTAAGCTAACGCGACGGCTTGTCTGGCTTGAGCCTGGTCTTATTAAACCACTACATGCCTAGTTCATTCCTACACCGTAAAGCAGGTCATAAACAGAAAAAATCACCTGGGGAGGACATAACGACCAGCTCCGTCTGGTTTAGCTCCTCGGTCTAAATAGATTTCGACGCAGGGCCGTTACATAAAGGACCACTTAGTGGAGCCATGGACAAAAGTCTACTGCTAAATGGGGAGGGGAAAGTGTCGAATAGACACCAGATGCCGCAACGTATGCATTGCCTTCCATCTGAGACGTCGTTGCCCAGCCTTAACGATGCCCTTCATGCTTTCTTTGGTGGTTTCAGCTGATTCGCTGGACAAATCCCTCGGTGCTAGTGCACACGAATGCTTGGCGGTCGGTGAGAGCTCATTTTTGATTAGTGCGCCTTTAACTTGTGTGATATTCATACTCAAAACTCGAGATCGAAGCATTCTCCTTTATACTAATCCGTGACTGATAGACACCATGACTGCAGTCCTCGCTGCCGTACATTTGCAGTGT
>CACRXP010000086.1:800594-819186 GCA_902702965.1 Spirometra erinaceieuropaei
GAAGCCTTCAAGAAGCGATTACACCAATTCCTTGCTCAACACTCCAAGAGAAAGACTTAGAGATTTTTCGGCGGTTCAAAAGCAGCCATTCAGTTTATGAAATGAAGCCCAGTCGCCGACACATTTTAGAGGCAGCTCATAGAAGCAAAACGAAACATGAAGACTAAAAAGAGACCGCAAGTAAGGAGAAGAGAAAGCAAGATACATAGAAGGACGGAGGAGAAAACGGAGCAGCAGTGTCCACGCAAAGACGAGGAGTAAATCAGAGAGATTTGCTCCTCGGAGTTTTCTACACACTTCCTACAAAAACCGCATCGCCTAGACCAGAAGCAGCGCTCAAGTTTTTACGACCGCATTTTTTGACTTTCGTACTTTTAGACTCGTCTTGCCTGTGGCTTCAGACAGGCGAATTCTGTACCTAGGCTCTGCTTTAATATTTAGTGAAAAAAGAGATAAAGGAGCCCTACCCTTGAAAATGGTTCTTTTAAGGCCATTGCGAATGCTTCTTCCTGGATTGCGATCGACTTCACTGTGACCAGTCAGTGCATAAGGGGGTCCGGTCTGCAAATCTAGTTAGCTCTGAACTTATGCTCCAGTCGATTCTCATACAGTAGGATGCTCTCTTTTGATTGAACATCTTCCCGGCCATGCAAGTAAAGTGAGCTCAAAGAAAAGTCATCATTGAGTTAATGGGCGCTTCTTAACTTGCGTTTTGACTCCTGCGCAGATTCAAGTGTAGTTGCAGAAGAGATGTAAAAGGACTTTCTTACTTATACTCACGAAGTACGTGACATGATTCAAATGCGGGCTCTCATATTCTTTGAGTACGAGAGGGCATTCTGATTGGGGAGTACAACTTTACTTGCATTATCCCAGACAGTATACATAACGTGTGTTAAAATCTTTAAAATGGGTAAGAACGTAGCCTGTGTCTCAAAATTGGTAGATGTAAACGAACTTTGGTAGGATGTGAGAATAATCATCTTCCCTTACTACAGGTGGCTTTGCGTCAAATTCCAGCGGGGGTTATGGCTAACGTTGGGGTTAGGGTTTAAGTTATGACGTGGGCGCTTGTTCCCGTGTCAGGGGCAGAACAGGGGAATAGGAACCCCCGTAGTAGAGGTGGCCTTAACCCTACTCTCTCTGTGATCTGGCGTAAAGCTACCTGTACTGCAGGGGGATCCTAATTCCGTTTCCTGCCCTTCCTTAACTCTAATCCTAATCTCGGTGGGATTAAGTAAAAGGCCCTAACAAATCTGCCTAAAAAGACGTCTGTATTTACGCAGGCATTGAAAATTGCGTACAACAGTGCGTGTATAATAATGCACTTCCCAAGCCCAGGTTAGACAGATTCTAAATTAGAATTCAGACTAATGCTCCATATGAATGAACTTGGGATTACACACCGTGGTAGTCAGCCCTGCAGCTTTATTCAAGCAATACTTTCTGTTTAAGAGCCTATCGCGGGACTCCAGTCAGAGTTTAACGTGTGCATTTGGTCAAAGTTGCCCCTCCCCCACCCTGACCAAATCGTCTTTAACCAGTCGTTGTAGAGTCCATGCAAGCATTGTCCGATCGTAGCCTACAACCGCGGGAAAAGCCATCCAATAGGTCTCGCTGAGAAATGACCTCGTCTAGACTTTGGAAGTTCAGACACGTAGACTCATGGCTTCCGTGCTCGGCCAGCCTCTTTCTCTATCCCCTCCAATAACTGGGACTTGAGTATTCACCTCAACTCGAGGTGGTGCTATTTTTTGCTAATTGTGAATTCTTTTGTTGTTTTCTCACAGAGGATGATGAGATGGGAATGGATGAAGGGGCGGCGCCGAGCCGGACTGCACTGAAGAAACAGTCGCAGCAAATAGTTGATTTGAGGACGAAGAAGAAGCAGGGCGGAAAGAAGGGGAAGAAGGGCAAATAGGAGACGTCGCCCCGAGGTGGGGAGTAATGTCGTGTATCATACTCCCCTCCCCTCTCCCCCCGCTCAAAAAAACACCTCCTCCCCTCAGCGTGCCTGAGTGGGTTCGTGCACTTCGCCGACCGTTCCATGAAACTGCACTACTGCAATCATCGCTCTGTGCTTCGTGTCACGGCTTCGCTTAGCTACAGCCGCGTAGTCCTCATCTGTCCCACCCCCACTTTTAACTATTTACTCATCAGGGTAACTCTGTACATGCCCTAACATACTGCTGTGCTAGCTCGTATTGGCCGCCTAGTGGCCTTCGTACAGTTTGTGATACTGTATGACTGAAAAAAATCGCGACTTAATCTTCTCTTTTCATGGTCGTCGCACGTGGTCTTCCAGAAAGTGTATAACGCGAACATGATTGACGGTGAAGCTGATGCTGTTTAGTGCAAACGCGTCCCCGTAGAGCGGTAAAGGTTAGTGCTTACCACTAATAAGGTCTGGGCTCCCACATGGGAGACTGATTCTCGGCTAGTCAGAGGATTCCCGCTTGTAACGCGAGTCTGGCGAATCTGAATCGAATGTATGCAAGTTGGCACTGGAGCGAAAGTTATTGGCATACGTTTTAGGTTCCTCCGATGTTTTCAACTGCATACAGCATGGGTAAATAATATTTTCTTATAGAGAGGAGAAATCAGACAGTTATTCCCAGCTGTCCTTTGAAGTCCAGTTTAACGTAATTTTCGTGCCACTGAACTTTTTGGGTTTGATTTGGCTACAGCGGAATCCCAGTTAATAGACGCACGCTCTTAAGTTGACCTTTTGAAAGACGAAAACTGGCTCAGAAGCTCCCTCGCTCGGTGAGGCTAGTAACACCTGAAAGTTTTAACGCTGACCCAATGAATGTTTACCTAGTTGGATCTCGGGTCAACCTGTTGGATAGGTCCCTTAAATTAACAGTGCGTAACGATCGAGCGAACAAATGTCAAGACTATAAACGACTGAGAAAGAAGATAATATCTTATTTTTATGGGAGTGGGCTTCTCGAAACGAACAAGCTCCAGGTGGGTAGCAAAGGTCGCGAATCTATTGTCGAAAGTGGTGTAATGGACAAGACTGAGATTCCCAACTCAGAAGTCAGGGAAGAAGGATGGCGGCACAAAGGGACGGTGGAAAGTAGTGGAGACGTCGCATAGAATGGTGCCGTTGCCAGTAGTCATTGGCAGGTCCTGAAGTTAGAATCCGGAAACGTCCTTGTCAAAAGGAGAACCAACACGGCGTTGTTCGGCAGCTATCTCAGCTAGGTTGATCCCCGGAGAAAGTTGGAGATGTGCAATAGAGGGCCTGGACAGTGCTTCAGCCACCTCACTGCGTGCACGCCAATGTGGTGGATGTCTGAGGTAAACTGCGAGATTTAGTCCAGTTGGCGGATTTCGCGGGGACTGAGCTTATCAGACGCGGGCTTGAGAGCGAAGAAAAGGGGCTTGTGGTCCATGAACAGAGCAAGGACTTCCCGTCCAAATGTGCTCTAGCGTGTCTTGGTAGGTGATAACTTCTTGGAAAAGAAAGCTAGGGGTTGGGTGTGGCCTTCAGGGTGCTGTTGGAGAACTGCGCCTACTGCAACATTGGGGTGTCAGCCGTGAGGGAGATGGGAGCATCGGGAGAAAAATGAGTCTGGATAGTGGCGTCGGCCATGGCAGCCCTCACCTTGTCGAAAGCAGCGAGGGCGTATGCAGACAGTTCTTACGAATGTTTGGGATCATGGAGGAGGCTCGTGTGAGGCAGGAGGGTGTCGGCACAGTGCGGAAGGAACCGGCGGTAGAAATTCACCATATCCAGAAATCGCTGCAGCTGACGATTGGAAGACGGAGGTGGGAAATCACGGATGGCCGCAACCTTCGAGGGAAGAGGATGGATGCCGTGGGAGTCGACCAGATGACTGCTAAATTCCAGGGAGGGCACACCGAAGACGCACTTGGACGGGTTGAGAACAATGCCAAATTGTTGAAGGCGGTCAAACACCGTTGCCAGATGCTCCCTGTGTTCTTCGGCGGTGGAGCTGGCTACCAGAAGGTCGTCGATATAGGCGTAGACAAATGATAGGCCGCGAAGCACTCTGTCTACAAACCTCTGAAAGGTCTGGGAGGCGTTATGGAGTCCCAACCGCATGCGCAGTAACTCAAAGAGGCCAAAGGGGTGGTGACGACCGTCTTCGAAACGTCCTCTGGGGCTATGGGAATTTGATGGAAGGCACGGATCAGATCAGTCTTCGAGAACACGGATTTGCCGACCAGGGCACAGGCAAGCATCTGAAGATGTGGGACAGGGTAGCGGTCAGGGACAGTAACGTTGTTCAGGACCCGGTAATCACCGCAGGGGTGCCAGTCACCAGTGGCGGCCTTTGGGACCACGTGGAGTGGTGAGGTCCATGAGATTTCGGATTGACGAATGATGCCCGTCTGAAGCACATGCTCGAATTCGGCCCTGGCGACAACAAGACGTGCAGGCGCGAGACTGTGGGGCCGAGAAAACACAGGAGGGCCAGTGGTCCGGATGTTATGAACAACGTCGTGTCGTAGAATAGATGCACTGAGGTTGCCGAAATGGACTCTCGTGTTCAGGGTCCAAAGCGGCGAGTTGAGGGGAAGTGTCGGAGGAAGAGATACCCCGAATGGTGAGGTTGGTGGTCTTTTCATGTAAACGGGACTGACGGCAGTCGACCAGAAGATCGAAAGCGGCGAGGAAGTCTGCACCGAGAATAGCACACCAACGACGAAGACCCAAGGGAAAAGACGCCGGAGACCGATGTGTTGACAGCCTGTAAGAAAAGGTCGAGCTTGGGGCTCCGACGACCAGCGGGTGTGGGTGGAATGACACTTAGCTGGGCACCAATGTCAACCAAGAAACGTCTGCCACTCCGGTTGTCGTGGACGTAAAATGTGCGACCAGGGTTAAAGCTGTCGGGAAGATTGGCTGCACTGACCTTCGGGTTGACTCGTTTGCTTTGTATGGAGGTGGAGCAGGGATAGATGCAGCGGCGAGCTTTAGCACCGAAGGTGATGTGGTTCCAGCAGGTGACGGCTGTGTTGGAACGGGCCGGATGTACAAAATGGACATGCGGGGTGGGCAACTTCGATTGGCTCTGAGATGAGGGAGAAAGTGTCTGCCTCTGGAGGGAAGCTATACCACCGTCCAGCTTGGTGAGCCCGATTTCCAACTTCGAAAGGGCAGACGCAGGAGGAGTTGAGAGTGCTGAAAGTGACGGCTTGGAAAAACCGTGCATTTCCATAAGCCGATCGGCCATCTGAGTAAGTTTCGTAGCCGAAAGAATGTCGAAGGCAGGTGCTAAAATATGCTGAACTTCCAGTGGAAAATTGTCCATGATGAACGCCTGACTTTATCGTAAATTAGGAAGAAGGGTGATCGCTGTTCGCAAGGGGTCACCAATTGTCGAAAGTGATGTGGTTGACAGGACTGAGGTTCCAAAATCAGAAGTCAGGGAAGACGGTTTGAGTTGGACAATATAGTCACTTGCCCGTCCGAACTCGACCAAGTTATAATAACAGAGGGGTGTTGACACAGATGGGGACAGCTTTACACGGTATTGTTTCTGGTCTGCCCTGCCGTAATTCAGTTAATCATAACCCCGATTATCATCCGGGAGGAGAAACACAAACAAACGTGCTTACACCGCGCGGTTGGCCCACGGACGGGGTCTGTCAAATGGGTCGCAAGCACTTCTTCGAGTGTGTGGTGTTCGGCATGGGCCAGATTAACCGAAGAATTTAAATGAGTGTCTTCTGTGAGACTATGACTCTGTAATTGGCCAACTGAGTCTTATGCTTAGTGAACAAGTTGGCTGGCCGTAAAGCCACAGCCCAAGATGGGGCGTTTGTACAAGTCCTTGAGATGCCCTGTCCTAGGCTAAGCCTCACGTATATCTACCGACATCCCACCCCGTCGCGTTACAACGACCAGACACAAATTCACTCACCTCTCATCCCCTGTCCTATGACGTTATGACAGGATCATAATTCTCCCTACCGTGTTTTACCTGTCCTGTAATACTAAATGTGAATCGTCTAGGAGTTGTCCGATGGTGGTGATTACCCTTCGCTTCATTCTGCTTCTACTCGGGTTCGTATTAAAATCGGTGCCTTGACCTTTCCTTCGAAAACGCTGACGCTCCTCAGCTACTCGTCTATCAATTCCGTTACCCACTATCAACACAGTATTCCCCTGCTTTACCCTGTAGTTGCAGCCAGCGCCACATATCCCATCCCTTATGTTCTTGCTGTTATTTTATTGCTACTTAGCTCACTCATTGCCAGCAGAGATTATTATAAATGTGATCTTTCTTCAATCATCTTTGTATGAGTGTGTTTGGTGGCATCTTTAGCGATCGCATTCGGCAAGCCCTCAAGATCGTTTCCCGTTACGGTCTAGTCACCCCTTAATCCCCTCCCCATCAGCATACCATTGGTTAATTTCACCTCTCGCTGTCCTTCTGAGACGAAATATGTGTCCTGACAGTGAATAATCGAAAACTTGTGTTTGTTGACGGTAACTTCTTCAACGCAGAACCTACGAACGCTACTCAAAACTACACAGTTGCCGTCGAAACTGCGGTCGGACGCGGGTGGCTTCGTGCTAAATTCCAGAGAGGTTCCTATTAAGGTGTTCTAAATCTAAACCGAATCCTCCTAGCTTTAACCCCAATACTAACTGTAATATCAACCCTTAAACGGAATCCTAACCATGACTCTAATCCTAACCCTCCTAATACTGACTCCAATTATAAAGTTAACCCAAATCCTGGTCCCAAACCCCTGGAATTTAGGGCGAGGCCACCTGTAATACGGGGTCCATATTCTCGCGAACAGCTGAAACTGCTGCTATGAAATCATTTATCCGGCCATACCAGAAATTTCGAGCCTTCGTGACAAGTTTTGACCAAATCAGTATCTAACAGCCAACGAATCCTCAATGTAAATCGTTGAGGAGTCATTATATAAAAACCAGACTTTTAGAAGGATGAATCTGCAGAATTCAGCATTGTCTCTGTATGATATTACGAAAGTCTATAGGTGGTCGTCAACACTCCTATCGAATAGACTCGACAGCTATTCATAATGGTCAACTCGTTATCACCGGTTCTGCGAAATGTACATATTATACACCGTTGCACTTGCATTTTATACCACGGAGAGATAATCACCAGTTTCCAACGGGTGCCCTCTCCACTGAACACAATATTTTAATATATAGACGAAGGCGGTTACATGGTGTCACAAGTGGGGAAGCGTGCGAGGGATAGCATATTAGGAAGTAGACGCTATGCTGATCACACAGGCGTTGCGATTACCACACTAGCAGGAGACAGCTGTTCCCAAACTACTAATGGAACATATCTGATAAATGACGGAATCGTAAGGATTTCGGAGGCGTGGGTCTCACCCTCCCCAAGCGCCTCTTTGGCTAAAAGGTGTTCAGGTTAATAGAAGTTGTTACGCAGTTTTTGAAACCCGCAACCTAGACTATCCCTGAGGCGGCTCATATTTGCTATGATCCGGACGGTTACTCAACAATAACACGAGCCGTACGTGTGCACGACAGTTGTCCGAACATTCAACACAACAGAGAGGCAAAACACGACTGGCTACGAGAAAACGTACTGGAACCTGCAGCTCATTCTCACTGGGACCGGCGCGTAGTTACAGCGTCCCGTTCGGATTGGCTAGCATTCTATCCACTCCGGGCAACTCGCTGGCATGGACCAATTCGGTTCTAAGGAAGTACTGTGGTCGCAGCCAATAGCGAGACTGTGCCGACTGCCCACTCCTCGCATGGAGCGCGGGACGAGCTCCAACATACCTTTCAGTGAGATTAACCGACTTTTTGGGAATGCAGGCATTCCTAATAATATCTGACTGACAGAGTCAGGGAAACTTCCACTTTAAAGGTTACATTGACCACTTCCGGCCTATTTGCCGTCGCCAGCCAGTCGCACCCCAGTCCCAGGTTCTGGTATCACAGGGCTATAACTTGGACACTTGGCTTACTGCATCAAAGGATTTACCATGCGGCGCTTTTCTCGGGGTAGGACATAGCGTTGGCTGATAGCGGCAGGTTAGCCAGTGATGGCCATTCCAGGATTCTCGTTTTTGTCAGTGACACCTTGATTTCTTCTTAGAGGTCATCATACAGCTGCCTATGCGGGTTCTGTACCGGAGCTTCTAGACCAATCGGAGTGTTCTCCCGACAGCAGCAAATGGAGTCTCACTGGCCTACCTTTTGTCAATCAAAACCCGACTAAATTGGAACCTTTTGCCGACTGTATTTGTCACTCATTAACTACTTGGATCACCTTTCTGCCAAATAATGGACAAAAATGACAACAAAATCTGCCCAGACGCAAAATAACTGCACGTTTGCCGCTTATTCCCGATCAATTTCTTCGAAATCTTGCATGACGTTAAACAAATTGGTTTAAAAATAACACCTTCGCAGATATTTCTAGCATGCATAGGCTCGTATCGGAGCGTAAAGAGATCGTTTCGTTCCACTGACACCCCTTGGAAACTCTAACGAATGAAAAATTTGAGGGCTGGTTTTTTTCTACGATGATCAACTGTTAGCCTGTAGGATGCCTGTACCCTAGTTCCGGGTTTGTAGTTTACAGGAGCATCCTATAACACCCCATTGGTGATTTTATTGACCTACGTACGAACAACCTGACACCGGGAAGCCACCTGCTACTTTTCTGGTAATAAAATCAAGCAGAGATTTCCTAATGCTTCATTTTAGATATTACTTCACGGGAAAATTCACCGCTTTCCAGAAAAGTATATAATGTGCAGGTGGACACTTTTTCAGAAAGTTTTGATTACTTCTTACCCATCGATATGGTGGCTAACATGATCAGTCGAGCGGGTCACGTCTTTGGGCACTATAAATTCGTCAGCTGACAACAGCAAAGTTGTCAAGCATTCCATTCCACGCACACCGACACAATTTTTCTTTACTGATATTCTTATGTAGATTCCGACAAGTACCCGGGATATATCATCTCTGATCTTCCTAGTTGTTGTCTCCAAACTGCAAACAGTTCCTTTTTAATACTAATGAGCACGAACCCAATCGACTTCCTCCTTTGCCTACGGGTCGCCTCCTCTCTTCAGCAGACCATTTCTTCCAACTGCCTTCATGATTTATCTGCTGGGAATCAAATCACAGAGATCTAGACAGCATCTGCCCTTGCCTTTAGCACTTTCTACCTAAACTTCATTGCCTATGAATATAAAAGACGCCTTAGAAAGACGGCAGTAGCTTTAAGAAGGTAGTTTAAGGAGGACCGTTAATCAAGATGACGTTGAGTTAACTGAGATCGTATCCCAGGTCATCTATGGATGGTTTGTCTTCCTCGACCGGATCCTCTGTTCGCATAGTTTCAAGGGCCTCCTCCTCCTTCTCTACCAAGGGCACAAGTAACTCCCTGTTAGTGTGTGCCCTGTGCTGAGCTGTGAGAACAAGTCGTGTTCTGTCCTCTAGCTCCTCCTCCACACAACACTGCAACTGCTGAACATTTGGACTTCGGGTCACCCAGCGCCACACTGCCCATACTGTCATTGCCACCGCGCCTGTCAGAGCCAGACAAATTGTAGAGGTGATCAGGGAGATGAGCCGCATACGCGCAGTGGCAGGTGGTCTGTCACCCAGCTCCCAGAGTGTGAGTGGTTCTGGCGCAACTCGTAGAAAGAAGGAGTTTACCCAGTAGACGGCAGAAATCGTAAAGTTGTCTTCCACTGCTTGGATGGTGGGGGCGTTAGGAAGGGGAATCACGAGGAAACAGTCCCATTGGCCCTGATAAGTGTTGTTGAGTTGCGCGATTCGGCGGATCCGACCGCCCGGCCGAGCCAGGAGGTCGGTAAATTGAATCTCACCGTTCTGCTTCCAGACAAGTCTGGCGGCATCATACCAATGCAGATTACTCACAGAGAGCGCACTATGAACGCCGACACCCGAGTGCAAGTAGAAGGGCATCAGTGCTGGTGAGGAGAAACGTTGGTCAAGGATAATGAGGGTGAAAAATATTGCTGTCCACTGAGCTTGGCCTATTGAAAGGTGACATGTAATCAGCCCAGCGTCCCCAGGTTTCACACTGGGCATGATAAGCTGGGCCTCCCGAACTTCAACCACGCCGTGTTTTAGTTTGCTCAGCCAGGTAGTCTCCTCGTCCAGCAGGTCCTTCTGCCTTTTGCTAATTGGCTCGCTAAATTTTGGGGCACCCTCTGTGATAGGCCGGCCGCCTAAACGCCAGGATACACGTAATTGGCGAGAGGGCAGACCCGCTTGAACAGCGCTTAGGACTCGAGCGTCCGCGAGTTCCTTCGCCAGTCGGTAGGCCGGAGTGTCACAGTCAAAGATAACGCTCTCTCCAACAGCTCGTATCTTGACAACATCCTCGTTGGGGCCTATGCTTCTGAGGCTAATGCGTCTCATTAAGTGGTCCTGTTCCACCTGATGACCAACACGAGCATTAATGTTGTAGTCCTCCAAAACTGGAATGTCTGGACATCCGTAGGCACACTTTCTAACTTGTTGGGGTTCACCTGTACATGTTATGCTATTGTCACCGGGTTCCGGTGGTGGGTTATTGCAAAGGCGCTTACGAACCCTGTTCCCCGGCCTGCATCCGCGCTTGTCTGCCTTCTTGTTGGCTTGATCTCTGATAAGTTGGCATACAGACCACTCGGACCATTCGCTCCAGCCGGGTTTCTGTGGACATCTGGTGGAAATGACACAGGTTGAACACTCGGTCTCCTGACTCTTCTCCGGCCCGGCACACAGACTGGGTTTATGAACCTTTCCAAAGCCATCTAGGCATTTGCGCTCCCTGCAGCGTTGTCCGGTACCACAGGTGACCGAGCAGGAGACAGGCCACTCCGACCAGAGACCCCATGCAACAACCGTATTCTGACTGCCCACTTCGGGGTAGTAGGCGAGGATCTGGAGAACGCAGAACAGTGCCCTCAAAATTGGCATGTAAGCCAACCATTCGTTCAGCGGCTGGACTTGAAAAATCAATACCTTGGTGGGTGCGCACATGATTCGAAAGATCAGCGCTGCGGAGGATGCAATCCGGAGCCTATGATATGCCTTGATCAGGCCCACTCAGATCGACCTTGGGGAGCACCTGGGAATAAATTGTATGGGTGGCGGGATGGAGGAGAGCCTTACTACCGTTTACAAAGTGCACCGGTGTGCTAGCGGAGGGCTTATCGGCCCGCATGTATGGCCTGGTAGGCGAGCCAGAATGATGATTACGGCGGGCGTCTTTCCGTGTTGGAATGGGCCGGCAGTCTACCAAAATTTGCCTAATATGCACTTTTGAGGTGTAGCATGAGGTGCCTGCATTCATTACCTGCCTGTTTTGACGATGCAGGTTTTTATGCTGGGTGACAGCCACAGTCGCAGCCCTGAAGAGTATTACTTCTTCTGTCTGCAAGAACTCGGGAGGGGACAGTACAAATTCTGTTTGAAAGTTACGGACCAACATGAACAATGAAAGCCGGCGCATTTGAACTATTACTGTTACTATCATCTTTGCTCACCTGTCGGTTGCAGCTGTGATTTAAAAGCTTTCTTCTTCGCTTGTGAGCAGGTACTCTCAGGCACTCAGTTACAACATTATCTTCTGAAGAGGCAAGCAGGGCAGGATTTAATGGTACCGAAAAAATTTCGCGACGGGTCGTCCGCTGCGTCCTGTCGCTTCATAACATGGATAACGACAGCTGACGAGCTGTAGCGAAATTTTTTTGGTATCATTACATCCTGCCCTGCTTGCCTATTTCAGCTTCGTACCGGGGACAAAATGCTTCAAACATTATCTTATCAGCAGAGATGGCGAGGCATAAAATTAGGGCATTGAGCAACTTGGCTCAGGATACCAGGGCTAACGTTAAACTGGCCTACGATGATGAGACTGGCAAATTTCATGGTATATTCATGCTCTCATTTCGAACCCACCATCGGAACGGTAGTTACATCCTCTCACAGTAACACACTCAGAAATGTTATAGTTTTCCCTGGGGTTCAGAAGGGCAGATGGGCAAGGATCGGGTGAAGGACCCCAAGCACCTGTGGCATACAAAGAACACATACCATAGTTATTTAAGTGCGTTTTAATCCGACACGATTATTTCGGTTTGGTTTTTCACCATACAAGGTTGCGTCGCCTGTCGTAGGCGGTCCGGTGCATCATCTACAATGCCCTCAGCTCAGACAGTTGAGAAGCGATCGTTGTAGACGGTCTGATGCGTTACCTACATTGAACCCAGCTCAGAGAGTTGAGAAACGATCGTTGTAGACAGACTGGCGGATTATTTACAACGACCTCGGCTCAGAAAGTTGGGAAGTGACCGTGGCAGACACTTAATGTTCGTTTTTTAATTGTCCCGTTTAATTTCGGTTGCTATATTTTAATGCATTAAAACCTTTCCATCCGAAAAACGAATTTATCAATTATCTATACTTTCTTGACATTCCTCTATGCATACAAAGGATCCGCCCGTAAAACCCTTTTTACCACCTCTCCCGTAAGACAGGCACGTTTGGCTGGTCGTTTGTGTTTGGGGTCCTTCACCCGATCGTTGCCGGGCAGATGTACTGGCCCTTTGGATAATCCGTAAGGAATCGCTCACTGCAGACAAGAGTGACCGTTCCAGAACTACCAAATCTATTCTTGAAAGCTTCCTCGGACTCAGAAGTAGGAAAGTCACAGCCGGACTGGAGTGCGACTACCTCCATCCTCCGAAATGAACATCCAGATCGCAATGTTAAGTCGGCAACCCCAACATCATTCCAACTCCCTTGTTGGATGCTTCCGAGAGCAGTACCGGCAGAACCAACAGCAGTAGCCCTAAATTGTTTAAGTATTGAGGCTTGTATGCGTAACCCTACGGCATTATGATTAAACATTGCGCTACGTCAATGACAGTAAATCCTCATCATGTTTCCCCATAAAACTATGCTTTCTTTTCTGCGGCATTTGGGTGTACCCGTTCAATAAGTAGATAAGGGAGACAAGTCCTGGCCAGAGTGCGTTCTGAACCAGGGGGTGTGGTGGTACGTCTAGGTGCGGGTTTACATTGTGTCAGCTACCTGCGTCCTCTCCCGCCTCCAGTCTTCTTGACCATGTTTTGACGTCGGATCCAGGGGGGGGGGGGGAGAGGAGAGAATGTGGCAGATGCTGCGAAAGTCCACTACCACTATAAAATAATTCACGCGCAGGTCACCGTCCGTGCCCACACCCTGCTGTGGAGCACACGGTGGTCATCGTCGGCAACGACGATCGAACTCATATGCTGAATGTATCATTTTCGGGGTCGATGATTAAACGTCAGCTGGGCCACTGCAGTCCGAGGAACTGAATACGGTGAACATGTAATGACCCTCCTCGGGCGCCTGCTGCAACACGCACACACTTGTGCGCACGCACAAACGGTAGTCTGGTTCTCGGCCAATCATAGGTAGCCAAACCGGCCAACCAAATTCAAGGCCGACACAGTCATGCCCCTCTCAGGGCGCTCTGAGGCCTGCCCAGGTAACACTCGGACGCCTGTCCTTGTGGGATCGGATGTGTCCTCTTTCGGTTGTTAGCTTGCCCCAGCGTATTCTGCATGCCTTCTATGTAAAGTACAATGCTGCCTCTACTGCACTCAACTTCTCTCTGCACTCGGGATCTGGACTGAATGTCGTGGTGGCGATGCTCTGTCCATGGATTAAGCTGCCACAAAAGTGCCCTTTCCGGGGTTGACAGCCAGATGCAGACGCCTACCTAAAGGAGGTAAATAACAACCATGTGAACGTGTCTTTCAGGGATTTGTTATATTTCACTCCTACCCTCTGACCTGCTATCTGCGAGTCTAGTCCCCAATGGAGATGTTCTGACATAAACGATAATGAGAAGTAGAAGCGATCGCTGCAACAAGGGCTTTATTCGCCTGACGTTTCGGATTCTCACTTGAACCCATCATCAGAGACCGTGACAGAAATGGGTGATTCGTGCACAGGAAGATGCAGTATTTATAGGATGCAGTCAGGCGAATAAAGCCTTTGTTCCAGCTATCGCTTCTACTTCTCATCAACTAGTTCCTAGAACTTGCATCTTCGTTTGTAGCGGTAAATGATAATGTTCTCACGGATTAACGAAAAATATCTCCAGAGCCCAAAGTATTAAAAACAGCAAATAAAACCAGTTAGTGAATAATACTGACCTTCGAACGCAAAATGGCCTGAGAGCGAAACTGAGGTTATCCAGGTGCGTTGTTTTCATCACGTTAAAACAAGCAATCCGGTAAAAGAGGACGGGACTAGATTGTCAAGAATAATTTAGTCTGATACCTCGTCACAGTTTCTTGCGTCACACCTCGGCGTGGACCACGCACTTCTGTGGCAGCAATGTTTGCACTGACCCTCAGTTGGTCTGACTAGACATTTTCACGAGTTTATACAGGAAATGAGACTAATTCTGCCACACAGACTTGCTCTACTGCAAATTATACGCGCAATTTTTACGATTACAGTGCCCTACACGTAGTTTGAAATGTTGCTAACTGGCTGTGCAAACCAGCCATGGACGCCGCGGTTTATCCTTTCCAGCATGCCCCTAAAGCAGTTTTCGGTCATACGCGCTCAGTGTGGGTGGTGCCCGGTTCATGGACGTGGAAGACCAGCACGTGAGTGGCACGCGTAGACACCCAAGCGAAGCTTCAGTCGCCTTGACCCCATGCTTCTACTGGAACATAATTGGCGCGGGAAGAGAGAGAGTCTGGTAGCTGTCGCGGAAGTCGCTCTCACCCTAGTCAAAGCCCATGAACCTCATCGATGTTTTTTTCAGGCAGCGAGGGCCAACATCAGGTACAATGAATTAACCCTGCAGGCCAAGGCTTCATACAGTTTACACACTAAGACGACCGATGTTTGCGGCACACTACTTGCACACGGAAAGACAGTCAAAATGACAGGAGACAAGCGCTGTATGCGGTTCGCCCATACCGAGAACTGATCGTAAGTCCAACGCGAAGCTTATAATATTTAGCCCAATCTTTCGTCTAACAGATGGCTAGTGTGCTTAAACTCGACGGCAGTAAATGGAACATGGTTTTGCAATGACCTTGGTAGACGATGGTAGACGAGAATTAGGGTCTTCGAGCTCTGAATGGAGTCACTGTAGATTGATGAGAAGAGAGACGAAGGGCGTCCTTATTTTAAGAATCTCTCTAAGATCATAACCGCCTTTTTACACCTCTTACCGCTGTGTCCCCAGCGCTGTCTTTGCGGGTATATACAGTGCAGTCAGGTCAGAATTTTGGACTACCCTAACAGAAATAACGGTTAGGGGCAAGTCAACTGGAATTCCCTCCAACCGTCATGTATCAGCCAATCCATGAACTTACTGGAAGAACGTGGCTCGAATTCTTTCGCCGTTAACGTTAACCAATGCTCATATTAAAGGTGGCCGTGCCGCCCGAGCCCTGCTGGCCCGCAATTGGTCCTGGTTTTGTTCGTATAACTGCGGTGGCAAACATGATAGAAGTAGACATTTGCAACTCAGCTCCCCCCGAACCAAGCTCGGGACGAGGTCAAAGATGGAGGCCTAAATTTAATTTTGCGCAAAAACCCTATCAATTGCTCTCCTGAACAACTTCAGGTGTTATTCGGGTTCAGGAGGTCATTAAATACGTCTGCCACATTCCAGTGGTATGCCCTTCAATTTCAGAATCACGTACTTCCCCTCCATACCCTCCTTTCTATCTCCGTAAATTCGGCAACGATAAAGGCTGCTAGAAAACTTGTCTCGGAGTCTGCTGTAACATCGCTCCTCTGTCTGACGCATGCATATGACAGTTCGACCATCGGTTTCGATGATGTCCACCGTGTGTCCCACTGTTGCAGCAGCAATGGGAGCAGGGACGGTGACTTACGCAGGGGTTTATAGTGCCGGTAGACTTGCGTAGCATCTACCTACACTCTCTCCTCCTCCCTCGCCCGAGCCCGGTGTCAAGACAGTATCAAGAAGACTGGAGACGAGGGAGGCCGCAGGTGGATGGCTCGGACGGATCTTCACCTTGGCGTTCCACCACACCCCCTGGCCCACACAACAAATAACCAGGATTTCAACCAACACAAGAGAGATTTGGAGGCTGGCACGACCGAAGCCGCACCTGGGCGTGCCGCCAACGCCTGTCTCGGATCCCACACTGTGATGGGAGTGCCATAAAGACCACATTAAAAGGGAGCCATTGCAGCCTGACACTCAGACCGCTCCGGTCAAGGAGGAGGTCCAAGATACCCCGTCAGTTGGCAACCTTCCAAGCCACGGCTTTTAGCGCACCGTGATAGCTTCAAGCGCGTCAGATTGTTTATAGTGAGGAGAAAGTGCGCTGAGTCGTCGACCTCACTCTCCATTCCCACTCCCACACCCCAGCCACTCTCCGAGCCGGTCAGCAGACTGAAGTGGGGCATGGGTGCGGTGGCTGTCATGGTCGACTGACCATGACTGCGCGCGCCACAGCACGACCTGGCCCCCCATACACACAAACACCAGGATTTCACACAACGGGGGTTGAACGGCGTGTCTCTCACTTGAGTGAGAGTGCCGTGGAAGGTGCGGTTTCAGCCCGTTCCCAGCCCACCAGTCCGCCACTCCACACAACACACACACACACACACAACGCGACGAACTGCGTGAACCAAGTGGGGCGTCAATCAGCAACCTTCCTATCCACGACGCTTGACGTGTCGGGATAGTCTCGGACTCAAGTCACCCGTGCAGCCGAAGCCGCATGGGGACCGAGTCGAGATGCGGACTTCCCACTTGCGTGGGAGGTGGCAGTTGGGTGCATGAGGTGTGTGAGTGTTGATTTCTGGTGGGGTGATGATGGTGGTGGAGGAGGTAGGGAGTTCGTTCATTTAACACTGAGAGGCTCTGTACGATGCCATCGTCGTGTCGCGCCGAACACAGGTATCGAAGTCGTCCAATCAACTGAAGTGCTGACGCAGTCATACCCTCACTCGGCTCGTTTGGAGGCTGGTCCAGAGGATGTTGGGCTGTGAACCTACCCCAAACAGCATACCTTCCATTCATTCTGTACAGAATGCCAGTCTTCCTCTACTGACGTCCATCTTGCTTTCGAATCGACTCCTGACCCGACAATCGTAGCAGTTATTGTCTGCCCACGGCTTGCTGGCGCAACATTGTTGACTCCAGCGTGGTCAGAACCCAGCTGCCGGAAGTGAGTGAACTATATTGGGGCGAATTTTGCCCCGGTACTGCTGGAGCTTTCCTGTGTTACTTGATCTTCCCACGATAAGGAAAATCCCCTTGTCCGCATTCTGTCCTGTATCAAGATAGATGCCACCAAACAATATCGGCCATACTGTTCCAGACTATGATGGAAATGCAATTCTGCAAAACGGTCTTTTATTAATATTGGCACTCGGTGGCACTTTTTAATATTAAATGTCTTTCTTTTCCCATCACCAGCGGCATATATATATCATCGAAAATGACGCTAAGGCAGAAAATCTAAGCCGGTTTTTCGTATCGGTTTTCACCGATGAAACGGACTTTGACGAGGCTGGATCTCCTGCTGGGACAACCGACGAAATAATAGAAAACCTCGACTTCACGGAAGAAGATGTGAGGAAGGAACTTCTAGCGCTTAAGGAGGGCAAGTCTCCGGGCCCAGACCAAATTCCGGCAAAAGTGCTGAAGGAGTTGTCATGTGAACTCGTCAAACCGCTTTGGCGCATCTTTAGGTCCTCCTTTGACCGAGGCATTCTCCCCTCTGATTGGAAAGTGGCGAACATATACACCATTCACAAGGGCGGATCCAGAACAAGTACAAACAATTATCGGCCGGTGAGCCTAACGTGCATTTGTTGCAAAGTCATGGAGAGAATAGTCAAAAAATCCATAATGAAGTTCCTTGAAGAAAATAATTTCTTTGCTAGTTCTCAGCATGGCTTTCGACGAAATCACTCCTGCCTAACTAATATGCTTCATTCAACGGAACAGTGGTCTCGCTCGTTAGACGCAGGAACAAAGGTCGATATCGTTTACATAGATTTCAAGAAAGCCTTTGATAGTGTTCCACACCACCGGTTACTTTACAAGGTCCGAGAGTCAGGGATAAGGGGAAACCTATTAAACTGGGTAAAGGACTTTCTGACTGGTCGATCACAGTCTGTGTGTATTGGTAGTGCGAAGTCAACACCAGTGCCAGTTGTGAGTGGAGTTCCGCAGGGCTCCGTACTCGGACCAGTACTATTTTTAATTTATCTCAACGACTGTATGAATGGACTGGACTGCAATGGAGTCATATTTGCTGATGACATCAAGTTATGGCGAGCGATCAACGATGAACATGATGAACGGGCCCTGCAAGAAGGACTGAACCGCCTATGCGAATGGTCTGACAAATGGCTGCTAAAGTTTAACCTAGAGAAGTGCGTCTCGCTGCGACTCAAAACGACTGGAAGATCTGACGGAGAGGATCACCATTACCAACTTGGTGGAAGGTGCCTTTCAAATGTAACCGAACAAAAAGATCTTGGGGTTAACATTCTGTCGACCCTTAAGCCTTCATCTCAGTGTGTTAGGGCGTCCAAAAGAGCAAC
>CACRXP010000086.1:840176-851119 GCA_902702965.1 Spirometra erinaceieuropaei
AAGCAGACGCAGCGCAAGCCTACTAGCATTATAAACTAACTCACGCGCAAGTCACCGCGCCTGCGTCCGCTAAGCTGCGGGGCACACGTTGGACATCAGCGCTAGCGACGGTCTCACTGTCATGCGACGCAGAAAGGTATGGCCACAACTGCGGCAGCCCAATCTCGTAGTCGCGGGCGCGGTTGCCTACTCATAGCGCATCTGGTCCACCTAGCAGCCCCCATTCGCTGTCTGTGCCGCGCGTGACTCAGCACGGCTTGGCGACAGCGCGAAGCCTAGCAACACTTCGCCCTCGTCGATTGGTCTCAAACCGACAGGTCTTGGAAACACGCGACTCGCCTCGGGGCTAAAAACAACGGCTGGTCCACGGCTTGGTGGAGCAATTGCTGCCGCTGGCCTCTTATACGTTTCCTGCCGCGGTGAATACTGTTCCACCGATTCCGCCTGCGCCGACCATTGCATCTCAACAAAATCAAGGCACTTTGTCTTAACTTTGTTTTAGAAGCATTCTGTGACAATTTTACGAGGGGAATTGCAGCCTACCAGGAGCGCAGTAGGTTTTGGACACCCAAGTTGAACCGATTTCTACTTCATATCCACAGTTCGCACGCAAACAGAGCTCGCCTCCTTCCTGATCGGTTGGCGGTTGGATTGCCTATAAAAGAACGCCTAAGGGCACCAAAATGGTTGAGGTCACTTGAGTGGGAGGATAGCCAGGATAGATACTGGTCATATCCATGATGCTTTAACCGCAGACAGGAACACTGGCGGCCACGGTCAGCCAGTCAGAGCGCGTCCCCTCCTAGAAGCCAAACCTCGTCGCTAACTACTTCTTCCCCGCCGACCAACTGCGTTTCCTACGAACGTTCCAAGCTATAGTGACCGTCCTGGCTGCTAGTGCCACGCCGAGCTGGCAGACAAACCAACCAACCAGCGCATAAGGGGCTGCGTCACCTACAAATTTGCGGCGCAAGCAGACAGGCGTACAATACCCCACAGAGTCCAACTCCCATCACCATGTGCAAGTTATCCGGCAACTTTCTGCAGGTCAGATGCCCTGGTCTTCGGCGGGGCTCGTTTACAATGCACGAGAGATAACTTACGATACAGTCAGGATTCCTCTTCCAAAAGTTTAGCCTAAGAAAGCCAGTGGGCAATATAGCTAGACCTGCCGCTCAGTTCGCTAATAGCCTGGACGAAAGAGATTTCAGACCGCCCATGCGACTTTGCAAAACGTCCCTCTCTATCGCCTGTTTACTATGATGACGATTGAATTACATACCCGTGACCAGCAAAAAGTTGAGAAGCTGCTCACACTAGCGCAGAAAGCCCCCTTGGGATAGTGTAAGATGGGCTATCTACGCGGGATTCTGCGGAATTCAATCGTTGGCTTCACGATAAGGACTCATCGCGGGATAACTATTTGGGAGGTAAGATAAGCTCGGCCGAAGGCAGAGGGAGCTGTTGAGTGATGGTGAAGGGCTCGTTCCCTGCCACGTGGTATTTTAATTTAATTTGCTGTCCGGACGCAACTTTTTAGCTGTTATCCTGGTTTAAAAGACGTCTTCATTCTAGGAACGTGCAAAACTGAAGAGTAGAGCTGTTCATTGCGCTCCTGACGATATCAAATTTCTTATGTGAGGCCGCAATGCCATAAAGGGGTGGGGTACCAGAGGGCAAATTATCCTCGCAGGATCACCAAGGTTCGCAGAATCCTGTACCCTTTTAGCTCCGCTCCCAGTTGCTCCACAGATGTTTATGACCGGTGTGCATGATTCACTTTAAACTGCTAGTCCGGGAAACAGCGTCACCGCGTCGCACTCTGCCAACTGAGACACCGTCGCCTGCCTGACGTTCGAGGGGTAACAGGCTTCCAGGATCAGCACCTAGCCATACCCGATAGTAATATTTGTGGACTGCAGATTACTCTTTTTCACAAAACCCACCCGGGAAGGCTATTAACTGGAACTTCAATGTGGTGCTGGAAGTCAGTTCCGCGGGAATTGGAACGATCCTCCTGACAAAGAACGCACTTGTGCGTACAACGACACAGAGCGTCGCCCAACCACAACCACTATTTTACAATGTAGGATTTTATTTCAAGTGGCATTCTGATACGGGATAACAACAGAGGGAGTAAAAAATGCGTCAACCAGTAGCTGCCGACTGCCATGCTGCGCCAACGAGAGCACGCTCAGTAATCGTCATCTGGACGATAGGCAGCCTGCACCATGAGTCTGTCATCTGTGGAGTAGACCTCCATCACTTTGAGCTGGATCTGTTCCACGACCTCGCGGGACAGTGAGTCCGAGATTGCCTACAGATTTTGAAAAAAAAAAGTTAATTCGATAGCTTTGAAGGCAAGACAGTGAGTATACCATAGAAAAACAAGCACTAAGCTGTCAGTAGGTGCCTTGGAAAAATAATTTGAAGGGATATACCGGTTAAATAGGGAGCAGGATAAGAGAATAAGAGGACCGGCGGACGAGAGATGACATCTAGGCGACAACGCCTCTGCCTAAGGATCTCGACTTGCTTGGTTAAACGGGTCTTAATTCTGACTCGTATGGAGCTGGTGACACCAAGGACGACGAAGGGTCCGTAAAACAATTTTGCCATGAATATGGAAATGATCGTATTTAGACTTCCTCCTAACGATTGCCAGTGTTGATCAAAGAAAATTGCCGCTAACAAAGTGTCTGTCAATTGCACAAATGGTTTTAAAATAACTCAATCGTTTAGAACGCTAAAAGCTCTTGAATCACTGGCAGCAAACCGGTAACAGGCACCTGTCGCCTACCTCGATGGATCGAAGTGGTAAAATTTGAGGTAGGAGCAGCGGTGAGCGGCAGGTGCTGAGAGGACAACGAAGACGCACTGAAGGATTTAACTCAAACTAAATAACACAACAAAGCCGCCCGCACGCCTGGGATCTCAGTGAATGTCAACAGAAGGCACGGATAGGAATGAAACCTCGGTTGCTCCCCCACTAGCCTCATTTTAGTCAAACCTCTCGATTGTCCTCCCTTTGTGGGGCGGTGGTTTCAATTGGTGTGAATTGGGGACTGGTTGCAAATGGTGATGAGGAGCAACACTTTCAGCGACAGTGATAACTTGCTGACCGTGTGCTAATCTTCACGCGCAAGTCCTCAGCGCAGAGCATGACGCGGAACACCACCACTCCATTTAGTGGTGGGCCACGCGAAGGGAGGCAGCGCGGGCCTGTTAATATATATATGGAGATACTTCGTCCGAGCGAACTTTCAGTCGAATATGGTACTGATCACGAAATGCCCCCATTAATTGTCAGAAGGCAACTTATAAGCACGGCGCATCTCCACTCACCTCGCCCAGATTCTCCCATGGTCATACTTCTTCCCTTTACGGACGCCCTGCCGGCCTAAGCAGGCAGGGCTTGAGGGAGGACGTTCTTTCGGGCATTTGCGGCAGGGTGATAGCGATTAGCAGTAGCACAGCCGACACACACACACCTAGGAAGCTGGTGATTTCACTAGCGGTAAGCACAGTTAGCCTGAAGTATTCACCAAATCTAGCGGACGGCGTCATATTGCTCTCGCCTATGGCAAATTCGAAACAACATGGGATTATGTCGCGTGATAACTAATATCATAACCCCACCTAAGTAATGCTTCCTAACGGAAAACACATTTCAGAATTTCGGCTAACATCTCACGAGATCGGACACTAACTAATATATTCTCCGAAAATACGCGAAGGTAAGGCAAGATGATTTTGCACTTGCATTTGTATAGGCTATCCACAGCATCGGTTTAGCCGCCTCTGGTTTGGTACATGCCCTGAGGTACCTGGCTGATGCTCTATTCGGGTCCATCATAATCTGCAGGGCCGACGCGTAACCCGATCTGTCCATCAACGTTGATTCAAGTGAATGCGATTTGATGGCACGACAAAGTCAGAAGAAAAGGTGCTAGAACACCCATTCAACTGAACCTGAACAAGTGCCGTACACTGAGGATGCACAGTTTCGATGCTGATGGCACACGCGCCCGCTGCCAGTTGGCGACAACCTGGCGATGAACAGCCGTGTAGAATACTAGTTTTTTTGAGGATTGGAGACAGGGAGTTACAAAAATATAGGAAATTCCTGAAAAATGCTGAGATTAGCCGGACATTTTACTGTACACTTGCCCGCATACCTCACCTCCTAGGTGACCCTCCAAAGGGAAAGGACGGGGGGGGGAGCAATCACTGGCAGGAGAAGTGCCGCGTCGGTCTGCAAATGAGATGTGGAACCCTGCAGCTTCAGTCCTACACTAAAATGACGCATGCGGCTATCCCAGTGAAGTTGGGCCCGATTGAAAAAGCAAGGCAGCAACACGTACAACTCGGCAAACTGTTCGCTTTGTGCCTGGGTTCCACCTAATCAGTGCTTGGCACAGTCCTTGGACGGTGGGGATGGGATGCGAGGGTGAGGCTAATACTGGGCGTCTTATCCACTATTATCATTCGAATCAAGCGACCATTGCACCATAACTTTGGCTGCAAGAGGCGGTCATTCCCCTCACCCCCAGCCCCCTAGCCCAATCTAACGTCCAGCTCTCATTTGCAATTTTAAGCTGTGCACAGCGCAGCGAACACACTCTGGTAACAGCTTCGACTGGTGCGCAAAGCTGGATGAAGGTAAGCGGGGTAATCCCCCACCCAATGGAGTTGTGCGTAGTCTAGCAAGGCCAGGAAGTATCTACTGGGAAAGCCGTGTCCAACTCACACGAAATAAATTTTCGGCATAAAGACAGACCTTAGTGATAATACACTAGCAAACAGCGAGCAGAGTGTGTTCTAGAGGAGATCGCCAGGGTTTTGTAAAGAGGAACACCTTGTTCGCCTGTGCTACAAAAGGCTGTCCGCGTTTAATCTTTGCAACGTGAATATTCGGAGTGCACCCATGATGTTAAACTCTTCTCAAAAAGGTGTATACACTTCCTCCTTAGTCGTGATGTAGGCAAGGTATTTTTCAACTGAATAACAGCACTGGCAATCCAACCTGGATGACAAACAGAAATGCTTTACTTAGGGCGGCAAGTTTGTGGCAAAAGCACTTGGTTTCGTTGTTTTTTTTATCTGCAAAATGCCTTAACGCACACGTGGCGATGAGGCAGCAGAATAGTCAATTGTCCTATTTCTACGTTCAGTTGATACAGACCATGATGGCGGAGGGGAGAGTGGGGGAAGGGGGTGAAGGTGTTCTCCTACCTGCCACCAGGCCATTTCTGAATGTCTGTTTCCGGGTACTTCCACACCGGCAATGCGGAGAGCCAGGTGGAGGATGGAAGCGGCAATATACTCGGGTGCATAGTCGACACAGAGCGGGGTGTGGTAAGAATCGGCCAGGATTGACCAGGCCAAGCCGGGTAGCCGAGCCAGGGCCAGTGCCGAGGGGCTGTACTGTGAGGGCGCGGAAACCGAGTCGCCGGAGCCCAGTTCACTGCCAGCCGGGTGCGCTATGCCTTTGCCGATCCAATGCAACAAGGCGGACATATAGTGCAGAAGATAGGTGTGCGGCAGGTCCGGTTTCCGCACCTGGTAGCCGAGCAGGCGCATGAGAAAAAGCTCCGAACTAACAATGCTCACTCGTAGACGGTCATAATCTTCGCCCACTTCGAGGGGCGGGCGTTTGGTTTTGTGGAGAACCCTAAGCATAGAAAAACAACAGAGGACCGTATTATTGCAATAACTGTTAACTCCGCCCTAGGTATTGAGGGAAATTGACTTCGGCGGATGTAACATAGAAAAGACACTCGAAGGACTTCAAACATTCAGATAGTAATCATATGTGACTGGGACATATAGCGCTAACAGATGCGAAAATGTGAGTCCCCGGAAAAAACTGAGAAGGGAAGGCGATCCCGACAACCATACTTGGCCGACTTCGGCCTGGTAGTTGGTTGTCTGTTTGTGACCTTTGCCACCCATACAGAGCTTCTTTGTTTCGGGAGGCCAATAGATCAGTGTGCGCCAATTCTTGATTGATTCCCGACGAACGAGGTCTGATTCCCCCTCGGGATAGACAAAAGAGGTACTAGTCGGAAGCTTTAGAAATACAATTAATCTGCGCAGTGTTCATCCGCTTTTCAGGAGAATCTTGTTTTTTTAGAGTGCAGTAAAATGAAAGTTACATAGTCGGTCGACTAAAGAGAATAGCGACTGCAAGACAGGGAGAGGAGGTCTACAGTACGCCAAAAGTGCGAACGGCAGAGGAACTTTGGAGCGCAAAACGGGCATTATATAAGGGAGGAGTCTGTACAATCCAAACAGAGTGCAAGTGCATCTGCTTTGAAGTGCTACGTTTTTTTCCTAAAGGCTGTTAAAGAAGCACTATAAGTGTTTAGTCTGCTACAGAGACGTTGTCCCCACTCGGTGTAGATGGAGTGTTTAAATATATTTAGTCAGCAGCGGAGGTGCACAAACTCCTGAAAAAATTAATGCCTGAAAACCACGAACAGGAGTGCTCGGGATCTGCAAGTCCCCTAAGTTAGGAATAAACAAAATCAGTTGGGTATCTTAGAGGAACGATAGGCGTTTGTAAACATTGTCATGTGAAAGAGGACTATACATACTACCACACCAAATGTGGACGTCCGTGTAAGCCGGTGTATTGCACCTACAGAAGATCGTGGAGGTATACACAACAGTCGCACACTAACGAAGAAGCGAGTGTATTACAAATTAACTCACCGGTAGTAGGCTACGATAACATCCCGTAGGCGTTGGTGTTCCTCCTGCACTTTACCCCCGAGACTTATACAAGCCATCGCCATTGTCTGCAAAATGAGAACAGTTTTTATTGAATAATCAATAAACAACTGGGGTGTCGGGCTCCATTCGGCCCTACTTAGCGCAGACCAAGCACAAGAAAGTATAAAAACGGGCTAAGGAAATGGTTGCTCGTAGAGGAGTGTAGGCGCTGGCTACCTGGTAGTGAGTTACTCCGCAGAATTCAGAGCTGACTGTCATTCCCACAGGCGCGTTCAGTTCAGCGTGAATGCACGTGGGATACGAAATGCCCGGGTGGTCCTCGGTGTCAGATCTGGGCTTTGTTAGTTATGTGACAAAACGAAACTGTCGAGAAATGCCTATTTCTCGCTCTTTTCCGTCATCATGCAATCTCAGATGAAGACCTGAGATTTGAATTTGTCAGTTATCAGCCATACTTGCCGATTATTTATTACCAGTCAATATGTATAGGTAAAAGGTTTCAAAACCCGGCCCTCTGAGGCGAAATAGACATGCTCAAATCCGGCTTAAAAAATAAATAGATTGGTAGGCACCACTTTCCAGGTACCGGCTAAGGGCGACACGGTACGGCAACAGAAAGGATGAGGACCGAACAAAGACAGAAGAAGCTCCGTTGCCTAAATGGCTGGCCTATGACAAACAGTTTCATCGCATCCAGGTGGATAAACGTGGATCCAAACACGCATCTTAACCACCCAGAGCACGGAAGATCAAATGTTGGCGATCTGGACGGTTATCATCGGCTATAATTACCGCATGGGCACATATGTTGGCTGCCTCGAAGACTATGAATCCGGTTGAATGGGAATGTGGGCTACGGCAAAGAGGTCTGGTTAAAACAAATCAGAAGAAGATAAAATGTTCATTCAAAAACAACATGAACTACATGGATACCCATTTGAGTGGTAGGGAAAAAGAGACAGTTGAGAGACACATGGCAGTACTCTCTTAGTATCCGATGTCAAGGCACAAACAACATCTAATGCTGAATGCAGAGAACCTTAGCTAGCAGTCTAGACTGCTGCTAAGTTAAGGGCATTGATGGGATGAACAGATTAGGGACATTAAGGCAGGCAATGGGCAGACCTCGCTACGTCCTGTGAATCAAAGAAAATGAAGTGGGACAGTTGCTTGTCCTATAATAAGGAGGGTCGTAAGCCTCCGAGGCTTCATTCAATCTATTATACTATGGCATACGCGAAGAAATGCAGAAAAAGGAGGATACTACTAAAACACAGAGAATGGCAGCGTTGTCGACATCGATTTGAATGTCTACACACGTGATAGTCTATTAAACGACAGGCGTTTTACCATATACTTAAAAAGGAGGCCGATGTGCATAACAGTTAAATGCACCGTTGCGTTTCTGCTGTCAGAGGCGGGACAGCTTCTAGAATTCAGAGGAACACAAGGGAATGTCCAACAGTCCGAACGAAGCAAAGGAGGATGGGCTAATAATTAAGAGATTCCTGGGAAAGGTAGGTGGGATCGCATTCACAATTTCAGGCATATTTTTGGTCAGACAGCTATAACCCAGTACCACGCTGGAGAGGCCCGAGGTTCCAGCACCAAGTGAATTCGGCTTTGGGCGTTTCCGACCACCGCCGACAGAAGCTAAACCGGTATCTCAATTGCTGTGCGCTTGACTCGATGACCGGAGAGTCTGCAGTCCAGCCTCAGGGATTCCAAGTCTTGGGCTGGGGTACGAGTGTCCGACATGACAAGTAAGCCAGGCAGTTATTCCAGGCTGCGCTCTCTTTATCGACTACACCTCTCGATTACCGATTGCTCTTCTTCATGCGACCTCCTACAAGAACTCTAGACCCGAGACCAAAAACAAAACAGATTGTCCCGTATCCCAACTGGATTGGAACTAAGTCGGTGAATGCCACGACCCATCGTCGGCCTATCACGCAACACATACACACACGCGCGCGGTCACCTAAACTGGAAACCCAAGAATGGTGTAGAAAAAGCAAAACTGTAAAAACGAAGTGATCAAAACGTGCGGCGTTCAAAACGAAGCTTCCAAGACGTATATCTATAAGAAGGGTAAGGAGAAGCGCTTACGTAAGGATCAACATCTCCCAGTGTGGTTCTAATGGATCCATCTATTGCGGAGGCTGTAGGAATATCGTTGGTGGAGGAGAAGGAGGCCGGAGTGATATTCGTCTCACCGGCCTCTGCCTCCACAGCGAAGGGTCCCGTCTCTTCGCCCACGGTCAGCACTCTTACCATGCGGTGAAAAAGGGTGCAGGCGGTGGCGATGGCTGGGTCGCTCATAGCCAGTCGGCGTCCGGCCTCACGGATGGTTTGGATGAGAGTAAAGATGGCCGAAGGAGTCAGTGGTGGCCTACGTGGCACGTTCAACTTCACTGGTGGGGGACGCTGAACCTGTGGTTGCGGGGTCTTGGTGGCGTTGGATGCACTCTCACGACTGCCTGCTTGATGTTCACTGCCCGAGGCAGGGGAGAGCGAGGTTCTGGAGGTCATACTGAGGGTGGATGGCAGGGCGTATTACCTAAAAAAGTGCAATAGACAACAAGGAGTAAAACAAGATGTTAGGGTGTCTGCCACATATTCTAACGATTGCAGGCACTGAAACACAACAGATGTAATTCCGAAGGTGGGGAGTGAAGAGTGGAAGAACTGAAAACAATTCCGCAACTGTGTTTCAACGTCCGATACATGTTCAGCTGTCGCTCAATCGCATTACTCCATGGCGCCGACAAAAAGGACCGTAAAATGGGCTCTAGGCTCTTACAGGTCTGTGTGCCGGACTCGGAGACCGGCAGCTGTTAAGGTTTGAGGAGTGTGCGGAAAAAAACTGGCCCCCCTCCCAAATGTTTCGTTAAGGACAAAAGTATGGGTGAAAATCCGACTGTTTCGTGTTGCGACAGAAGGGGAGGGAAAGGAAGGCCGGGACTGTAATAGCAACCAGCAGGCATGAGCTGACAAACTCCCTCAAACACCGTCCCCAGAATCCAGTTTATCTCCTCCGAGTCATAACAAAGTCACGCCTCGCTCCGTAAACTTAACTCTGTCTGCAGAACTACAACATGTAGAAATGCTAACATGTGAGAGGCGTACTGTTAGATTTCTGTACCACTGCGATCGGGACGCCTTCCTTACACCGGCCGGGAGACAAAAAGTGGAGGGGAATCGCCCAAGGAAGACCAGAGGCCGGAACAGATCCCTTACGCCGAGCAGTCAATAGACCAGACGTAGACATTTTTTTCTGCCCGAAAATAACTCTTCGAGAGTAAATCATGGCACACAAGACAAACTGGTATTATTTGGAGTGCAAAAGTGTCTACTTCGCTTCCTGGTGCCATAGACTGACCGCTGCAAGGAACCTCATACCCGTCTATCCTTTAAATTAATAAACTGCAGCAATTAAGCCAAAAGTTCCTAGCCTATGGCAGCCGCATTTACTGGTAGTTCGGCCTTCGTAAGCAACGACGACTGTCTTTATCATCAGACAAAGGGATACTTACTGCAACCTTGGGAGTATAAAGGGCACTTATGATGGGTTAAATAGGTGGCAGGAGGGATGTCTTTTGATCTAGGAGATAAGACAGACTGAATTTAAAAGGGCAAGTAAACCGTACAATAGACAGGACTAGACATGCTAACGGTCTGTCTTTCGCAGCCGGCGCTTAAGTGCAGATAATTAAAAAGGTCCACAGCGCAAGGCAATAAAACAGGCTTGACTGCACCGTCTAGGCGGCATGTTTCTACTTTTTATGAGTTCTTCTTGGACAACGCGGGAGCTTTGGATCCCTTGAAAGTCAAATTACCGGACGAGGCTATTGACCCTGAGTCAAAAACACACGGCTTCCTTCCTAATTGCTTATGGATGGGAGCCTACAAACAAAAATCATCAAAAATCGGCTGGGAAGGGCAAGAGACGCGACGAAACTGGTGACTGAGTTATAGGATATCACATCCCTTGTAAGAGTTGCTAATTTGGTCAACTGTAGCTGCAGAAGAACTTAATGCCATATAAAGTGCAACGGAAATCACTAATTTACCGATACAGGAGGCTGATTGTCAGTTCCTATAATCTACATAACAGAAGTAAGGTCAGATCGATGTCGGAAGTGCTACTATAGGGCTTTGTCGTCATTTACGTCGAGATTCCAGTCCTGCTGCCCATCGCTGCC
>CACRXP010000086.1:864778-887350 GCA_902702965.1 Spirometra erinaceieuropaei
CCCCACCCGCCTCAGTCCCCAGCATTCCAGATCTACCTCCCCCCGAATAATCAGATTTTATCCTAGCAACCCCCGCTAGAACTGACGCCACAAGGCCATTCATTTTAGAGGACAAGCCAGCGAGGAGGCTTATTGCCAGAGGGGAAGAAATCTCTTGCTCGGTAAAAGTGAGTGCAGTAGATTTGCAAAGTTACAAATAGGACAAGGGATCGCCGAAAATGAGCACAACCGTTTAGGAAAATGGAAGTCGGCAGGCAGGAGGGTGGGAGGCATGACAGAAGGTGAAGTCTCTTACGTCGACGTAATTGGCATTTATATAGTCTGATTTCCGTCCGTGCGGGTTCTTCAGCACAACGCGTGTGTGATCGTCTGTGAAAGTGAGAGGGGAAAACAAAGACAGGGGGGAATTAGTAAACAGAAGATTCGGCTCTGCTCCGCGACCATGATGGTGGCAGAAAGTAAGGAATGAGTTCCAGCGAGGATGAACATTCGAAAAAAAAACTCTAGAGGCATCCACGCCTTGAACTGGAAAAAGACTTTTTAAGATGTCACAGTCAACCGTCGACCTGCCTTAGCCACCCCTTTTTCCTTCGGTACATTTTTACAAATAATTCACCTAACCAAGCCATTCAAGAACACGCACACTACAGTTACAACACCGGGGATGATGACACCCAGCACTTCCGCTGTGTTGCAGCTTTCACTTCCAGCGGACTTCGTGAATTACAGAGGTCATTGAAATAACCGGAGTAATGTAGGTTAGGTTGAAATATTTATGACACACTTAATATTTACACCAAGAGGAGCCAAAAATTTCAGACGTTCAAGAGACAAGCAGTGGCTGGCAAACCAAGGAAAGAAACAGGCTCGAAGACTTACAGGCGAATACATTCGAGTAACGGTTCTTCTGCATATTCTCGGGAAGCCGTGCAATTGCTGTGGGCCAGTTGGTGCGAACATTCTGTTCTATGGCCTAGAGATGTCATAAGGGAGAAATCCAAAATTACCTCACATATTTAGTAATGCGAAAAAATTAATCGGTGTACGCAATTTTGTCTTCCGGTATAGATGGCTGCAGCGTGGCTACTTAGGTATGCCCGATGGCAGTTCGTCCGTCCAAATGAATGAAGACCATCGCTGCCTGGGGAGGGCAGCGGTGACTTCAGTAACATCGACCTCTCCTACCGCATTTAAATGGCAAGTCTATGAGGGTGGGCGCAGTGTCTGACCGTGCATTCACCTCCACCTGCAAGCCATGCGTGCGCGGGTTCTTCAACTGACACCACTCAAGTTTCACGCACTCGTATATCCCATCCGTGCGAGTCGCTATACGGCAACATTATGAAGGAGGCGTTGCAAACTGCCACTCAGTCCAGGGATGACGGGTTAAAAAAAGTTCTCCACACACACGACGGCCGTATCCAGTAGCTATACGAAGAGGCCATAGTTTATTCTTTCGGTTTCGTAGAAATGGCGGCCATCGTGGTAATTTGTTCGTTAGCGGTTTTCGGATGTCACCTTGTGCCATGACTTTACGACCTCTTTCTTCTTGTGTGCTCATTCGCCGACAGCCTGAGCCACAAACAGCAAAGATTCCCCATAGGGCTTGTTGTCATTGTCAACGGGGATTGCTACTGTGTACGACAACTAAAGTACGTGTGCTAACTCAGAAAATGTTAACCGAAATCCTGAAATGCGCTTTCGACTCGAAAAGGCCACTTATGTAGGGTTACAATACTAATCACATAATCCCAAAATAATTCAGTTACTTCAGGGTGCCAGATTTTAAACGGTATTCTTTCCGACCGCCTGCAAAAACTACACTCTATAAAAAATGACTGCCTAGGTAATGTGAATTTTTCTCATTGATTTTCGATGCCCTTATAAATCTAAATATATTTCATAGAAAACATGCATAAAGATATTCATTTTTTGCTCATTTGGAAGAAAATTACGTCTTCTTCAAACTTTGTACTTGAAGGAAGGGTCTTAAAAAAAACTTTTTCAATCCCTGAATAATTTTGAACCCCACTTGCTGTTACACTTGCATTTACGACTTCCAAACTACACGCTGCATATTTTCCGTGTACGAAAAATCATACATTTCTATGCGCTATTAGGAGGAGACCATATGTGGTTCATAAAATTTAGCAGTGGATCTGAGCCATATTGTAAACTTAACAGGCAACATTCATAAATACACAGAGGCAATGTTTCACGAACGGGCTTTAAACAGTCTTAAAAAATCTCATAATTAGAAACTTTTAAAACCGAATTATACCCTTCCTTCAAGTACAAAATTTCAAGAAGACGTAATTTTCTCCCAGTTGGGCAAAAAGAATGAATATTTTTATGCATGTTTTCTACGAACTATATTTGAATTTAAGGGCACCGTGATATCCTCGACCATAAATAAAAACGGATCATGACGTCTAACAGCCTACCCAAGTGATGTCCGGATTGACGAAAACATTTGTTAATGATGGTCGTAGCTGACGATCTAAACTGAGAATCAAAGTCTTGGCTTTTCATGGGGGAAGAGGTGGCCTCCAAGTGCAAAGACATTCGCAAAAACTACATTTTGACGGAAACGTGACCACGGGGAGCAATGCACAAACTAGGTCATCCACTAACAACAGAGCACGACGAATACCCTGCAGTCAATGAACTAAATGTGCGAGACGTCAAAATCGATTTCCGGAGGCAGGACGACTGAGATAACTGCTAAAAAATGCTAAACGTTTATCGATATTTTCCTGACGAAGGGGATATCGCACAAAGGAGGAGAAGTATATCCAAAGCGACGCGTTCGTGGGATGCGAAATAATTCATGCAGGAAAGTTACCGTACGAGCGACTGTAGGTCAGGCATCAACATTCAAGCAATTACCACGTGAGCAACAAAATGGTGTTTAACAGCTAATGCACCGGTTTTTCCCTTCTATTCGCAGAAGCGCAGCGTTGCTGATTGCTTCTAACCAGAGACTAGCGACGCTGTGATGGGGCTTGTCGAGGGATGTCCCGCTTGCTCCCTTGTATCCGCGCAGCATTTTACGCCTAAAATTTCATGCCTTTTTAATGGCTCAGCGTAGAAACCACTCGTTTCTACTCGTCTGGAACATTAAACAGGGTTTGGCGAGCTAGTGTAACCTACGCTACGCGATCATCGCCAAGGCCTTTGGCAATCCAATTAATCCAGTGTGTAGGATTGGGTCGCTATGCAACAACCTCCAAACTGGCTCACAGGGCGAGCTGAAATCACTTGCCGCCGCACCATCATAACTAGTGTTAGCGGTGTAAATTACGATGGCGTGACAGTCCTTAACTCAGTGTCGTCCCCCGAAGTACTGATGATTCACACGCTACTCGTAACACAGTCTGGAATCAGTCTTTCCGGATGCGTCCGCTGTCGTCAGTTCGTCAAGTGGGAACAAGCGAGAGTAGCACTAATGCCCATTGGTGGGAAAGATGTGGGATGTAAGGCAGGCCTCCGGCGGTCAAATGGGGCACTGACATTAAGTTCTGATCAACAGATAGACTGAAGAATTAGGCGGGCTTAGCCGCAGAAGCGGAAGATTCCGTTGCGTAGACACCAAATCGTCGCTTCTGGGAGGGAAATATTGTTCCAGGGTTAAGTCGGTGCCCGCTGATTTTGTATTCCAGAACCAGCCAAGGAAAAGGTTACGGAGTCTCAAAAAAACTACAAGAGGATTATTAAGCACAGACCTCAAACTCTGCCTGATAGCCTGCATCTTCATCAGCGTGATAGAGTGCAACGCGCTGAGGCAACTCCGCGGCAGGGATAGGCTCGTGTGGTGAGTCTTCAAAGCGCGTCATTGTCAGCACCAGGGGCGTCCGCTGATCCCCCGCATCCCCGTTCAGGCGTGCGACCTCGTAACCCTTGTAGTTGCATGATGACCGCCTAAAGGAGGGAACGATGGGAGGGATGACACGAAGAGCGGGGGGAGGTTTGAGTGCAAAATCGGCGCATTGCAAGAGAGGCCAGTAGGAGGCCGAGTTCTCGTTGACATGACCGCGGTCTGCCTTCAGTTTCTGTCTGCCGGTCTTTCATCGCTTCGTCGCAGTCTCGCAGACGAAAGGCGTTTTCATGACGTCATTAGGCAGGAAAAAAACTAATTTGAAATGGAAACAACCCCCTAGAGTAGGTCGCAGAGGGCGCTGGTCCAGTGCAGGCGTCGACGAAAAGATTGGAGGTCCTGAAGCGACCCCACTGATTAATGGTGTAAGGACTGCTTTATCCTCAGGAGGACCTGCTATTTAAGGAATCGCGCCCTGGGGCATGAGTTCTGTATGATATGGAGCAACTGTCCAGGATCTTGGAGGCGCTTCAGTAGACAGGAAAGTTGTATGGGATTTCAAAGATGATCCAACTACAATCCGTCTGTCTCGGGGATCAAACAGTTGAGACAGAGTGATAACGGCTCCACGAATGACACTCTGATGGAGGGAGCACTTTGCTCAGCTTCTAAAACAGACATGTTTTATCACCTCAACTAAACTTCAGTTCGAAGACGCCCCGGCGTTCGAGTATGACCATAACCACAGCCCATCAGCCAGGCAAAACTGCAATAAAACAAAGAACTTCGTAAGGATTTCCATCCAGGCGAAAACTACGCGCGCGGCTTGATAACAGAAACAGACCGGGTACATTACCTGCCAGTCCAAAGCTAGGAAACAGAGACCATGCCAATAGATGTCATTAATAATCCAATCCTCATCAAAGAGGGCAGAGTATCGCGTATGAAGTGCTCTGGCATAGGCCACGCTGACATTGTCTGCCATTAACGACTTCCAGTTGTCCTCCGACTATATAGTGAAACGCAAACAAGAATCACCCCTGGCTTCGTCCGATTCCGTCAAAATCAATGGAATGGGTAACATCAATATACGAAAAGACTTGACAGTCCTATACAGATATAAGACATGTTTTGAGAGCTCAGAAGATACCTGGCGTCAAAAGAATTATCCGAAAGCGTCTCTTTGATCGTGTCTCCAACAAAACGTCATATAATCGGTCAGAGACATAAACCGCTAATGACACCTTCATCAGCCAGTAAGAGCTCAGCCCTTTACTAGGCCAACAAGGAGATGAAATCACACGGGATGTCGTCTCATCCAAACGCGGCCCAGGTTGGCGAAGTCGTCGGAATGGCGGCTGGGGACGTACTGAGAATCCAGCAGCAGCAGCATCAGTGTCGTAATCATTATTATAACCAGTCAATCTGTCGTGAAAATGCAATGAACCAGACAGGCACAACTTCAACCTTCCACACGAGGTTTGATGTGACGCCTGTACAAGAAGCCAAGACGAGGTAGATGGAAGGCAACAGTTTGGGATCAAGAGTACCATCAAGGAAGACGGACGAAATGAGTGCGCTACCAACGGTGGAGGTCAGACATATTGAAGTGGACAACCAACTCTTCACAGCCTTGTTGAGTCACAAAAACCGGGAGGAGGATATAACGTCGGAGATTATAGTTAGACACATAGAAAGCAAAGTATAAACCTATTGGTCACACAGGAGCAACAGCAATTACACATTCCATGATGGTAAGGAGGGAAGTGTGGTAGCCGAGATCGATAGATCGGTGACCATTAGGAGAAGTGAAGAGTTGACAGCAGCAGCGACGACGAAAATTTCTTGTGCATGGAGCCGAATGCAGAAGATAAACCACACAACAAAGTAAAAAAAGTCCTCTCGTCAAAATTAAAAAGACTACCAGGGTAGGTTAATGATGCTAAAATTCTAATGTCCGGTCAGCATGACGACAGCAAAGGAGTGCAGGTAAAACTGAGTAGCATAATTTGAGTACGGCCAGAGAGACAGGGTGGTAATTATGAAACGCTCCTTCCGACAGTCCAACACAGATCTATTACACAAACACGAACAAGGAAACATGTGACTCACCAGTACAGAAAGGAAAACGGCCCGACGCAGCATATCATGAGAAGAACAAATACGGCGCCAATTATTCCCCCAATGGCGTTGTCGTCCAGGTCCATACGCGAGTTCTTGGGAGGTGACTGTAGTAGAGCTAGAAAGGAAAGTTTACTGACATGTAAGGGTGCAGACGTGTGCAGATAAGTGTCTAGACGCATTAAGGTCACCTCTAAGGGAAAAGTGGGAGCTCGGGCCTGCGGTGCGGCGAAATCTCTTGCGCGTGAAAATATAGCAGGGAAAACTAGAACAGAATCCGCCCAAGTCCCTCTTTTCAGTCTAATCGCAATTCGGTGACAAGCCTATGCTAACAATACATGCAGCCAGACTTGGTATACGCCTCGTCTGTGAGCCACAACGAGGATCTCCTCCAAAGGTTCGGCCCACCAGTCCAACCAGTTACCGGGTTATAGTTGTTGGGCAGAACATAGCCTCCTGGAGCCCCAGATGAGAAGTGTGTTTGAACAGGGGCTGGGCGGACTAACAACCACATGCATCGAGGCCCATGGAGCGACCTGCCACTTCTACAAGCTCTATCCTGTACATCAGCGAGACAACCCACCACTACTACCACAAGCATTCTCAGCCGGCAGTGTGAAAATAGTTCAGCTGGAGGCAAGCAGAAACCTGATAAAATTCTATGCTATAATCACCGAGTCCAGTGAATGCCACAAGGCCATCGGTCAGGTTAGTGGGAGGGAACAAACTTGACTGCACATTGGTATATCCGAGTACATATAATCGATTTCTTGCCAGTTATTGACCAGACATAAAAGTAGTATGGTATTAACAGTTGCTTAAATAACCGATTTCGTAGACGATGAGCCATAAAACAGGGAAAACACGATTTCTTTTGGATCATTTCGCAATTCCCTAACGGCATGACTATGGATGTAAGTCTATCTGCCGAGGAATCTATTTTCATGATCGTGCGCTGTATGACGGGGAATTCGACGGCCCCAACTTCACGGCTGTTAAAGGAATGCAACAGCTCTAGAGTTAAATGCCAGTCTTGCTGGCCTGGGAAAACCTGCGAAAAGCGGCTACAACCATGGGTCCCCGTAACTGGGCTTGGACTAATAACAGGTCGCACGGTCAAAGCCAGAAGAAAGTCGAGAAACCAAACGCCTGTTCAGCATTACAATAGATTAAAAAGGGGCCAACCGCAGTGTGCGCAAGAGGAGAATCAGTCGACAGAAGCCAAAGTAACGTGGAATGAGTCACAGAAGGCGGGCTCCGTGCGTCCGGTTGGGGTGATGAGGGAGTTAACGTTATACATATAAAACGACGTTGCCGACAAGGGCAACGAAGTCCAAGGTAGCAGCCCAGGGATATCGAACAGGCTTGAAGACGGACGCTGGAAGCCAGTATGGGCAACTTTATGCCATGCACCAGCAAGTAACTACGTTGGGAGAGCATGGTTAAAACACTAGCCACAGGCAAGTTATGCTACTGCTATATTCGCAAACTTAAACACTGCGTAGTTGCCTCCTGAAGTCGGTAGTGTTAAACCTGAATCTTCACACACATTTTGGGGTCAAATTTGAAAAGTCGTGCCTGTGAAATCTAACTCTCCGTCCACCCACTATGTTCGGACGAAATCACAAACGTCAAGGCAGAGATAACTGGTGGCGGCTAAGGTAACTTGGGTTAGACTGAAAGATAATCGCCTCCTTCCGAGATAAACCTACAGACTGTACCGTATTTCGTGAACGCGGCAACTCCCGACACCAATCCAACGCCGTTGTTGAATACAGTCTTCCTTGTGCTGATGATGATGATGATGATGATGATGATGATGAGGAGGAGGAGGAGGAGGAGGAGGAGGAGGAGGAGGAGGAGGAGGAGGACGACGACGACGACGACGACGACGACGACGACGACGATTTAAAAAGACGACTCCGTGAAAGCCCGTTTCACCATTTTAGAGAAGCAGAGTTTTGGGCAAAAAATTGACCTAGGACAAGATCACGCGCACCTCGACAGTGGATCCCAGTGGCCGTAATCCAAGTCTACTCTAATGACAAGGATGGGGGTGGAACAATTACATCCTGAGGGATTTTGTTTTTTAATTTAATTTAGTTTAATTTCCGAGAAAATTAACGCGCAAATTTGGAGTAAACCCTTCGGAACAGACTTTTTCAGGCCCAGCCCGAAAGTTGATGTGAATACTTCTGAGCTGAAATCCACCAGATACTTCGGAATAGCCGCGTAATATTCACTCGAGGAGTATCACCAACATGGCAAACTAGGACTATCATCTCATCCGGCAATCAATACGGACCAGTGAACAAATCCCCTACTTGACTGCTTCCTAGCGCATGGCCCAATGAATGAAAGCAAGATCAGTGCGGCGATCTCTTGTTATTGTTTCCAGCCGTGTAAACGAGGCTCGCGAATAGGGATAAAAGGTCGGATGGCAAAGTAACAAAGGTATTTGCAATGACCAGTTCAGGCCTCCTTATCACCCGCCCTCGGCAAGCCATACCCTCTAATCCCAGGTCGGAAAACCCAGGCCTAGTTATTACTGGACTTTAAAGCGAAAGGGAACTCCTGTTTTCCTTCCTGAAAACAGTCCACATCGGCGAGCGCCACCCCACGCAACGTTGCTTCTACACTCGTGAGAAAATGCTTCATGTCTGTTGGACCAGTGGGCACAAACATGCATGCTGATTTGGTCAATGATTACTGGTAGGAAACTCTACATGTCTCTGGATGAAAAACCAGAGGGAGATAAGGGGTCTGGTAGGGATCGGTTAAGCTGTCCTGGTCCCAAGTGTAGGCTCAGTGTGGGCATTGCAAGTAAAGTAAGCCGATGTGGGATTCTGAAATTGTTAGTGGGAAAGTAGCCAAAGCTAAAACGGAAAAGGGCAACCTGACGTTTCGGTTTATAGGTAGGGATGCTTTAAGGGTTTGGGTTGGTGTCAGGTTGAGAATTTAGTTTAGGGTTAAGGTTTGTGTTAGGTCAAAGGGTTCCGGTGAGAGTTAGGACTTACATTTGCGTTTAGTGTTCAGGTTGGGGTTAGGGTTAGTGTCAGGGTAGGGCTAGGGGTTTGCGTGAAGGTTAGGGTTAGGATCTGGGTCAGGGTTGGGGTTAGGCCTGAGGTTAGGGCTCGGGTTTTTGGTAGGTTTAGGATTAGGTTTACCTTTAAGTTTGGGGGGCAAAGGCGTTCAGGCATTCAGGAGTGGGGCCCTTAGTTTCTCAGCAAAGGTAGCCAAAACACGAGCGGGAGGACACACTGCTGGTGGATTGAGTGCTGTTTGACTTTGATTCCTACCAATCACGCTCAACGGTGCGTCTGACCATACTAGCTGGGTGATGGCCTAAAAGAGAACTCCAATCCCTACAGCTATTGCATTATGTGTTCGTCTGAAATCTCGTGCTAGGCACTGTTCAAGTAGCCAATACAACCAGCGGTGGCGTCTGTCACCCCAGAATTAAACTTTTGACGTTAAATTAACTTGCGGACTCTTAAGGACTACAATGGGCCTTTTCAGATGCACGAGGGCGTTTATGAAGTCCTGGAAAATGAATTGACGCCGTGCTTATGCCCAACTATACAGTCCTGAGAAAGAATCAGTTGGCTGGTCCGATCAGCCACCCGCTGTCCAGATTTTCGACTCCCTGACAACTACACAAAATGAAGCGGTCTTTCGGCTCGCTTTAAAAAGAACGTGGCAGCTCTTGCTGGAATCAGCATCACAAACAGAAGGGTAAGCATTTAGTTACACCCTTTTATTTCCCACGCCTGTCTGTATAGAAAGGCAAAACCGGTCTTCTAAGGATGAAATTCAGCTCCCGAGGCCATATCACGACGCCGAGCAAAGTCGCAACCAGGAAATAAACAGGTGAGTTACGAACACGGCACGCAAGCAAGATAAGACCTTTGACCTTCATGCCTAGCAACATCTGAGAGGGATCGTAAATGTAGTCATGCAACGCTGGCGCAACACGCATGGCGAACGTCACTAGAAAGTTGTCGGCTGTATGCAGAAAATGAAGGTGAGGGGCAAAACTCATGAGATGCGCCATTTATCTGCCAACCGACCGACTGTCCACTTGTTAAAACCGACGAGGAAAACTATTATCGCACGGAATTGGCACCGGCTCGTCAGTTATTGGGATTTTTGCAAGGGGATTTCCAGAGCATCAACCTCACTCGCATGTCCCGCATCCATTTGTTGCAAGGACAAAAAATTCAATGACCGGAGACTGACTTCGGTAAAGTGGCAGATTCTATATTCACGCGTGTCGCACCCACACACAATGCTGGTCGCCCAACGGACACAATGAAGGCTTTACTCGTTAGGACCTTAGACAGACGAGAGCTGCAATAAGGTCGCATTAAAAAGCTCGTCAAAACGGATCAGAACACAGCGAAAGAGAGTCTGCGAAAAGGCAACTACATACTGAGGAAAACAAAACGGTAGAAAGTAATATAGGCTTAGGGTGGCGCCGTACAAAGACGGAGATGACAGTAGGGATCTCGCACGCTGACGATGGCCATAGAGAGTGGAGAGGAATAACTATTCGCTTACTAAAGCCAGCTATCAAGCGTAAGATAAAAGAAATAACTGCTAACTTACCCTGTAGGTTAAGTTTAAAAGCATTGGAAAGGTCGCTCTTGGTGGCACAGTCCAACCCATCTGGACATTTCTGTGGACGACAGGCAGACCGGACGGAGAAGAGAATCTCTTCAGCGTTGTAGTTGTTTATTACATGCAGCGGAAGAACACCCTAGATAGTATGTTAGGAAAGGTCAGTGGGGGATTGGACGGAGAGAAATTACGAATCAGTCTAACAGCGGATACGTCTGTTCCCAAATAGTTCTCGAGCACACTTACCAGATATCGATTTCCTTCCGGAAGGCTTTTCGACTGAACGAAATGACAGGAGGGTGTGTCCAGAGCAGTGGACTGAATACAGACCACGAAGCGCAGACGATCTGCCGACACCGCCTCCGGTGTCTCCTGCAGCCATACGAGCTGGAAGCCATCGGGCACAAGCGTGATGTTGGTTAGCTGCGGAACGGGCAGGGCTACAAACAACCCCCAAAACGGCAGACATAAAGAGGAGGAAGGAAGTCGAGGGCAGCATGAGAAAACGAAAACGACGGAGGATATAGGGATAACAAGGACGCGAAATACAACTTACGCAAACAGTGAGTGTAGGCTATGATATAGCTACTGAAGTTACTCATTCCAGCGACAGTCTCGGAGGCAACCTGAATCCAGTAGCAGGTGGAATGTTGCAAATCCGTTGCAACAAAGTGGGTGACGTTGGAGGTCGACAGAATGATTGGCGAAGAATCGTCGCATTCGGACAGCTGTTGGGGCGGTAGGGGGTGAATGATAAACAGAGTAGTAACGATGGAATCAACAGTGCGAGAGCACCCGCATGCATGGTGAGAATGATAGATTTAGAGGATGAAAACGGACAGGAAAAGGGATGATAGCCAGCGCGGAGCAATGTAAAGTTGCGAATCACGATTGCAGTGCATTCCAGGGTTGACGTTCAGATCACAGACAGCGGCATCCGCATCCGCATCATCGCCGTTGTCAGTGTTATCGTTGTTTCTAACAAACGAAAGTCTGACACGAGATCACGGAGTATAACGGCGCTCGTTTAGTTTACTAGGGTAGTTCTTTCAACTTTCCCCACGAGGACCTCATTTGTCTCGACAGCGTGGTGGTGACTTGAGCAAGAATTAAACTATTGTGAGGTGGAATTTAAAATACTCCGGAAAATCACTGAGTTACCTGGTCAGCTGTCAGCCTTTCACGTCAAGACTTCCAGCACATTATAATTTAAAAGAGCACCTGGTCTAGCCTACCGAGGGAAATATGGGCCTACTTGGTGCGAGGGAAGCCAACTCAAAGTCAGCCACACTATTCTCCCCGCCAGCATGTATCGAAAACAGTCCGAGCGAGGACGATTGGGCTGGAGGTAGCAGCTGAAGTGGACTAAAGTCCTTGTCAGACATCTGCCCGGTTCCCACATGGGTTTAACGCAAAGACGTAGCACGGTTTTGGATCCGAGTTTAGTCACTTATGGAATGGCCGATTACCAGGGATGAAGATTTAGTAGCTTGAGATGGATATCTATAATTAGCAGGTATTATGTTAGCCATTTAATTGTGTTCAGTGCCGTGACTGGCAGTAACTTAGGGATGACAGTCTTGTGCCGAGTCCCGGTTCTCCCAACTGAGGAATCAACTATTTCAAACCTTAATAATGGCTTATCTGTCGAAAGAAATGAGGATCACTATTGCCAACAGTCGGGAGAGAAGTCATAACTTATGCGAGAACAGCATAGTGAATGAGACTCGCACGGCATCGGCCCTGCTCTCCTTACATCCATTTTTGTCTGATAGATGCACGAAGACAACGGGAGGTTGGAGCGGGTGCAGTGGCTGACCGGGTGCCACTATCGATGCGCAGCAGGCCTACCGTGTGTGACCTAACTCATAAAACGCAATGATGGAGACTGAGGCGATCAACTGTGTGCAGCTGAAATGCTGCACATTTTACCTATTCGCCTAGCCTATTCTGTAAAATGTCCTTTTTGCATGCACATTGTGTTTAGAAACAATGTTAGCGGTCAAAAGGTTTACAAAGTTGAGCGGAGATCTACGTTACCTCTCTTTCCGGCGGTTTCCTATGCTAATAGCAATCCTAGACTGAGCTTGCGCATCCGAGCGTGTTTTCCAATGCGAAGCGAGTAGCCTAGACTTAACAGTTTTACCGAACGGAGTTTGCCGCGCTTGAAAATCGGTTTTTTTCCACCACGAAAATTAGGCGAAGCAAAGTGTAAGCAATCGGGTTATTTTAAGAAAATCACACGTCTTATTGATTTTAAATAATCCTATTTGCAAATCTGTCACTTCACGTTTTAAAACGCAACAATGGCGCTTGCAGATATTCCTTTGTTTAAAAGCTCTGGTATGTTCCAGCCTTTTGCGATTACTCAATAACTTGTCGCGAAGCCTCAGTATAACACTTGTCACGCGCAATGACATATGTAATAAACAGTCAATAATGTGCCAAACATTTGAGGTCAGAGAAGTCGTAGTAGCATGCGAAATAACACTACCAAGAGTGTGAGCGGCCACCGCAGTCCAAGTAGTTTTAAGGGGGCCTTATTGGCTTTGTGAAGGCATTGGGCACACAATAACAATCGAAAACTGAGGAAAACAAAAATGTGTCCAGAGTAATTTCTAGCAAGGAGTTAGATATGCAGCACCTGGTAACCAACATTGGACAGTAAAATAGTCGATAGAGGGCGTGACTTAAGAATGAAAACAAAATCTTCGATGGAAAGCAGGAACGGGTGGAACCTTGTGAATTCCAGGGAGTATTTTGCGTTTATTGGTCATTAGCAAAATCTAATCATAGGGATGAAATAAAGCACAATGCGACCGGGCCCAGGTCTACCTGATTTGGTAGTAACACGTTGTAGACTTGGAGGTTAAGCCACAGTCCTACCGACTGATAGCTTGACCCTTAAACCACCCTCGCAGTCCAAGGAAACGTCTTCCGCCAACTCAACAGTAATGCATGCCAACGCGAAAAAACGATAGCAGGAAGGGCTCAGAGGGTTAGTGTCGATTATGCACCTCAGAAGAAAGTCTGTCAGGATATCCAGATCTTTTTTTCTCTAAAGCTTAATATTCGCATAGTGGCCTCTATCGTTGTGGCAGACTGTCCCAGCAGCTTGTGAAGAACGCCCACCTCAGCTGGGTTAAGAATGAGCATAAGGCATACTTGGCACAAGTCCTCTTCTGCCTGTACGTAGCTGTGAGGGCGTACAGGCAACGAAGCGAAGCAAGTAGGGTATCCAGGTGGCAGTCTACCTTTGCGCAGCAGTACAAAAAAACATATTGGTCTGAAATGACTGTCGCATCAAATAGACGTTGCCAAGCCAATGGGTACTCGTGCTGAAAACCGTTGGACTGGCTTAGTTTTCGAGTCGGTAGAAATGGCATGGCACAAAAGTGCCGTGTTTTTGCTGTAGTGTACGAAATTTTGGTGCAGATTGGAAAAGTTTAGAGATCCGGGAAGATTATAAGAAGAAGAAAATTGGCTCTCCGGAACAGGTTTATTTAACTGCTGACGTTTCAAAGAGCTGGGTCGGCTCTTCATTGTCAAAGCGTAAACTGCACCTAATCGGTCAGAAAGTTAACTTAAAGTGGCAAGCTGTGTTGGCCGGCCTCATGCTGATCGATTTTTCTCTCTCCTCACGCTGCGTCGGCCTCTCAGGAAATGGTTGACGGGCGTTTTTTGCCTGTGCACTTTATGAGTCACCACTCCGTCGAGGGGAGCTGATTGGACTTTAGTCGGGCGGTCGGTCTGGCGGTTCTTGTTCTTCCTCACCGAGTAAGCTCAGCGTCGGGCTATCTCCGTGCTGTCTTCTTAAGTCCGGTGTGGTTGTTTGGTCCTGAGCTCTACGGTTGTGATGACGTAGGACTTTGTAAGCTGCAGGAAGGTCCAGATGCCTGTTGATAGAGTGGGCATCGGAGAACCACGCCTCGAGAGTTAGCCGTTCTGTTTTTGTGTTGCCTCGGCCTAAGATGGTAGCCCTCTGGAGGTCAAAAGTATGCCCTGTTTCCCCAACGTGTGTTGCTAGTTGAGAGTTAGGGTCTAACCTCCGAGTGGCCGATTTGTGTCCTTGTAGGCGAGTTTGCAATTTCCGCCCAGTTTCGCCCACATAGTTGCAGTCGCCCTCATTGCAATTTATTTTGTAGATGACTGCTGAGGTTTCAGCGGGTGGCAATGGGTCTTTAGGTTGCATTAGGCGACGTCGAATTGTTGCTTGTGGTCGATGGGCTATGCCTACTCTGGTGGGTTGTAACAGTCGCGAGACCGCTTCAGAGACCCCTTTAACGTAAGGAATGGCCCTCCAGACTTCGGGTTGCTGCTCATTTGGCCGTTGTCTGGGCGCCCAACGCCTGCTTCTCTCGATGAAATGCCTGGGATAACCATTGGCTGCAAATAGGTCCACAAGGTACAATCGTTCGGCCCTTTTATCTTCTGGTGTGCTGCAGTGTGTTTCGACTCTTTGGAATAGAGTGCGGACACAACTACGTTTGTGAGACAGTGGATGGTTGCTGTTGAAGTGTAGGATCTGTCTCGTGTCGGTGGATTTTCGGAATACTGTAGTTTGCAGCTGTCCAGTGGTACACCGGCGCACAAGTACGTCAAGGAAGGGCAGTTGGTTGTTTGTTTCCGCTTNGTTCGGTACAAACATCCTGATATGTCGGTGAACGTCGCTTCCAAATTTTTGTGTCCGGTCTTGTTTAATAGGAAGGGTTACACAGCACAAGTTTCTTCGTTGCAAACGATGAGTACTAACACCGACCGAAGACGCGCATTGGTGAATTCCGCATAAATGTGTATTGAAATACACTGGCGCATTATCTAACATAAAATCCAACTCCGACATTCCCTATGCTCTAATACCAAAACAAAGTTCAGACAATTGGAGAGAGACCTGAGCGGAGGCGGTCTCGGAAAACCTAAATGACCTGTTTTATAGCGTCACATATGCTATTACATAGGGGTAGCTCGAGAGGTCGTTCAGCTGCTTATCCAGACGAAACGAAGCGTTAGATTCCAGCTCAGGCGACATTATCTTTCTTTCCTTCTCTTAGAGCAGGCGCGATGTGCCATAGCTGCTGGTGTATCTGAAAAACTTGCCAAACTAACGAACACACTGGGGATCGCAGAAGCACACAGACTGGAAACGACAATCCGCTAACAACTAATGCTTCCAAATTATACATCAACAGTCGGTCAGAAGTGTGACGTTACTTACTGGATTAAATGTAACCGCAGCAAAGCCAAACCCGTTGGTCGAACCAATAAACAAGGTTGGACGAGGACGGATGAGTAGGAACTGGCTCCTAGACGGCGATAAAAACTTTTTTGATGGTTCCCTACTCAGCCCCTTCAGGGCACAACGTGGCTTTCGACGGAATAGCGGTCTTAGGCCAATCTAATAACCGCATTTCACACCAAACACAGAAGGTGCGGCGTTCAGACGACGTCCTAGTCAACAGGCTGGCTCCCTCATCTGCTATCGCATGCACTGGTTATTAAGCCAATCGTACCGGTTCTGTTCGGACTGATTCGGGCTTTGTACGTTGTCTGGCGGGCGATACGTAAGTCCATGGCATAGTCAAGCGTACCGGTCTAGGGACAACCTCCGAACACGGGTCTGACCCTTCCTCTCATTGACTAGGACAATGACAGTGGCCTTCCCATGGGCAAAATTGTGGCTCTGCCGTTGAATGTGGCCCTGAACCTGCGATACTTTATCCTCGCCAGCAACGATCCAGCGGGCCTCAGGATTCGCTTTCTAATTATGGATTTCGGTTTGAGTCTCATCAGTCCCAAGAAAATTACGGATTACCGCTGTCGCCTCTGAAACGTTTTCGACATACGGAATCGCGACAGGATTTCGGTTTTTCACCTCTCAATTGATCAAAGTATGGATTCCTGTGGCACTCACGTGTGACTGCCGGTAACCACTGGCCTCGAATAGGGGGTGCAAATATTACACCTTCCTCCTGCTGTCGACACTACGGCGTGCCTGAGCTTGTTGAAAGAGGGTTCTGATAAAACCGCACACCAATAGTGGCGAGCGATTTATACAAGAAATTCGTTGCTTTCTATCTGAGTATGTAATTGAGCATTCATTATCCTCTGGGCGAGCCCAACTTTTGATGGTAGCCATTGAAAACCACAAAAAACGGATGGTTGTCGATTATAGCCAAACGATCAACAAATGCACACTTCTTGATACCTACTTCTCCCCCAATAGACGAAATTATTGAACATATTGTAAGCTACGACACATATAGTACTCTTGATCTCAAGAGCGCCTATCACCAGATACCCATCCGGGTAGAGGAAAGCCCGTACACTGCCTTTGAAGCTTGTGGACGTTTATATCAATTTTGTCGTATCCCGCTTGATGTGACCAACGGAGTTGCGTGCTTCCCGCGGACCATCGACGAAATAATTGCACGCGAGCGTCTACAAAATATCTTAGTCTACGTGGATAATATCAATATTTGTGGGAACGGACTCGCGGAGCATGATTTAACCCTTCGAAAATTCCTTGGCGTGGCCGAAAAGTACGGACTAACATTCAATGAAGTCAAAAGTATTATTGCTACTAAACAAATCAAACTTCTTGGTTACGAGGTATTCAAAGACAGTATTAGGCCGGATCCAAATCGTCTAAGGCCCTCGAGTGAAATGGCTCCTCCGCATGATCTAAAGTTTCAACAACGAGTTGTGGGACTGTTTGCATACTACTCCTAATGGATATCTCACTTTTCAGAAAAATTCATCTGTTCATCCATAACAAAACTTTCCCTTTATCACTGAAGGTAATGCAAGCATTTGAAGCTCCTAAGGAGGAACTTGCGAAAGCCACAGTGGCCACCGTTCAGTACGATACCCCATTAGTTGTCGAGACCGATGCTTCTGACCTCGCAGTCGCTGCCACACTGAATCAGAATGGCCGACCAGTAGAGTTCTTTTCGTGTAGTCTTTTTCCAAATGAGGAACATCATTCAGCTATAGTGAAAGAAGCATACGCCGCGGTATAATCCATACGCAAATGAAAGCACTTCCTCCTCTGTAATCACTTTAGACTCATCACGGATCAGCGTTCTGTTGCCTTTGCCTTCGGAAATCAGCAAAAATGGAAGGTCAGAAATGATAAGATCGAACGCTGGAGGTTCGAGCTGTCATCATTTAAATTTAGTATTGTCTATTAACCTGGCAAAGAAAATTTGGCGTCGGACACGCTCTCCCGTGATTTCTGTGGCGCCCCACTAACCGGGGTCGATCTAAAGGAACTATATGAATCACTTTGTCGTCCCGGTATCTCTCTGATTCCGCACTTTGCTCGAGCTCGGAATCTCCCCTTTTCGATGGAAGATATTCGTAATGTCGTCGCTAAATGTCAAACCTGCTGTGAAGTCAAACCCCGTCTCTTTAAAACACAGGGGCAACTCATTAAAGCCACGCAGCCGTTCGAACGATTGTCACGCGACTTCAAAGGTCCTCCTCCCTCAGTAACCCACAACCGCTATCTGCTAACGATTATTGGTGAACATTTTCGTTTCTCATTTGCATTTGCCTGTCATGATCACCGCCGAAACTGTCATTAAGTGTCTATGCCAGCTCTTCTTCACATTCGGTACTCCTTCGTACTTACACACCGATCGGGGATCGTCAATTATGTCAAACGAAGTTCAACAATTCCTTCGCAATAGGGGAGTGGCGAGGAGTAAGACAACTTCGTACACTCTCCAAGGAAATGCGTAAGTCGAACATTTGAACCAAACTTTACGGAAGACTATCTTACTTGTTCTAAAATCCCAGTTTGCCTGTCACGCACTGGGAATCCGTTTTACTTGATGCTTTACACACAATCAGATCACTTTTGTGAACCGTCACTAATGCAACACCTCATGAGAGAATGTTTGCCTACAATGGGAGGTTGACCACCGGGACTAATCTCCCATGTGGCTTAAATCTCCTGGGAGAGTTCTGCTGAAGAAGAGCAGTCGATAATCTAAATTTAATCCGCTCGTTGAGGTCGATCTGCTCCAGTGTAGCCCTCAGTATGCTCATATGCGATTCAATAATGGCAGAGAAGAAGCGGTATCTGTTCGACTGCTTGCTTCCAGCGGTGAAGAAGATATTGGTGGTTGTCATCAGGAGACGGCCACACCCGTATCTGAAAATTCCATACCGTTTTCCCCTGACCACCCACCCATTGCTGGGCAGAAAAGTATCACCATTTCAACTGACAAATAGAAGGATGCAACACCTGTTATTGCACTTAATGTTGACAATGTCCATACACATTGCTTAGGAACGCTGATCCAACAACAACAGCGTGTTCATCCATACTGCCTTCTTAACAGCGACGCCTGAAGTTCGCTACATGCAAACTTTTCCGATTTTTTGACATCTCGATCCCTCAATTTGTTGGCCGGGGTGAATGTTATGCTAACACAGGCCGCTGGCTAAATTTCATCTTATCTACTACTTTTCTATTTCTCGTTTTAGTTCCAGAACGTCAATTGTAAGATTAATAAAGTCTTATTACAGGGTGTTCTCGTTCTGATTCTTGCATCTTGATTTGTTCATGATCTCCCTCCCATGTGCTTGCTACGATCCTAGCTACGACAGGGTCCAAAATATCGGAACAAGCTGAACAAAACTAAAGACGACCAGAATCGAAACAGACAGTTTACGTTGCATAAACGACTGGATTTAATAATCCGAATGAAAAGAGACATGTGGAAGTCCAATCGAGTAAACGTTAAACACAATAAACTCACACCTGAGGAATCGCAACGATGCATGTAACAATGGATGAAAACGATGCATAAAAACATGTGACGAGGATTTCGGTAGAGAAAACGTCTTACCTCCTGGTGGAGTGGACGGTCGGAGCTAGTAGGAGAGAGTTCACGTTCTCTCTGATCACTTCGGTAGAGTAGCCGGAACCCACGGAATGGGCCGATCACACCATCAGTAGACAGATAAGCATCGGGACAAAAATCCTCACCAACGGCCTGGGTGAGATTGGGAGCATGGAGGTGTAGGGTTGCAGTTGTGTTTGTCACATTGATGAGGGAAACTTCAGGTTTGATTGTTGGTCGCCCGGGCTCAGTGCAGATGGTGTACTCCAGAGACCCATTACCGGGGCCGAGAATATCAAGAGTGCGAAGCAGGACAGTGTAATTGGTAAACGGGCTAAGACCGTCAAATTGTGTTTCATTCAAGGACGACGAAACATTCCGCGACTGCACGAGCTGGCCGCTAAATTGTTTAAAAATTATAATGTTAAAAAGCATGCTACGGCCGCGAAAGCCATGTCAAGTCCGATGGTCGCAAAAACCAACACAGAAAGTGACATATAAAAGAGCTCGTCTGAGTTACGACTTGAGAGACTTCCAGACGGCAGTTGCGTCCTAACACTGGCGAAACCTCGTTGAGTCTGCGTACGTTAGTAAAACCGCAAAGTCCACTCAGGGACAAAATATAAATAGATCCGCTGCATGTGTGTTATACGCAATGACGCTCGAAGAAAGACTTCATGTAGACCAAGTTGAGATCGCCTGCATTTCATATATCAATGTACAACAGTATTGTCCCTAACTTTAAGGCACACAGTAAAATCTAAACGAGCAAACAGTCAAATATTGTGTCGGAAAAAGTTAAGAATGTGGCGGAAGAAAGGCGATCACCAATCAAGCCCGATTGAGGGTCGAGTAGAGGTGATGTCGTTTTGCCGAAGAGATCCGGTCAAAAGCTCTCACAGGCGTTCTGAAACTCTTGTAAAACTTGTAGGTGATACTATTAAACAATCTGAACAAATGACCTCTAAAGGGCCCCTTCATATCAGCACCAAGCCTCCCCTGACCTTGACCCTCAATGTGCATCGGTTCGTCGCCTCCATCACTATGATGAGGATTTCTATTGTTTGCACCAAATGCCGATCCCAGGTTTTCGAAGTGAGTCTTTTCTTCTTCCCAAGCCACAATTCCCGATACAACTCCTTTGATGGATGCGGCATGACGGCCGCCTCGTAGCCACGCACGAAAAAGGCGCAATCTACCAACCTATCGGTCCTTTTTATCGACGCCCAGACATCGGTTTTCTACTGGGACTTTAAGTATACCTCCACCTTGCAAATGTCAGAAATGCTTAACAAATGTCCCCATCATGAGTTATTTTGGGCTTTTGCTAACGGGGATGGCCGACTGGGTCATGAGACCGTTTGGACTTCATTAATGGATGTTATGTTTCTAGAGAGTGGCCCGATAACAGTAACGGCCTATCCAACTTCGCCAACCGCTGTCTGTTAGTTACAAATACCGGCCTCTAACTTTGATGTAAGCATAAGCTGACCTGGTATTCCAATGATGATTCTGCAAATAACCAACATCGGTGCATTGTAGTCAGTTTAAGATCCCAGAGTCAAGTCCTGGAGACTGTTAGGAGTCAGCCGCACCAAAAGTTCACAAAACCGTAAAGTTAAAGTCAGTTGGGCCAGGCATAACAGACTTATTAATTACGGGCAGTACTACAGCTAAACGTATGAGAGATGAATGCATGGTGCTTTCGTGGCAACGCCTTTGATTCAGATTATACTCCCGTCCACACGCGATTAAAAGCTCCGATCTACATCGAAACCACAATTTCTGATCGTAAACTTGCAAAACCTCGACCTAAACGAGGTTATTGAAGCAGAGATCCAGCTTTGTCAGGGAACTTGAACCGAACGAGATGGCCACAGCAAACTATAGTCACTGAAGTCCGAAGTTGGTTGCACAGCAAAAAATCCGAGGACGCCGAACAGCGCCGCTATGACAGCTCTATTGAATGCCTCTAAATTTCTGTTCAGACAATTCGAGCAGGACCGAACGATGATGCTCACTGACAATTCAGTAAACAAACACCAAAGTCAGGATATATAGTAGGAAATACATACACGATATTGTGACGAAGTCTGATGTCTGGTTTTCAAAAATACGTCTCAGGAAAACAGCAATGATTAAGCGCCACGGTTGCGACTACCTTAGTTTCTGAAAAGAAAATCTAAGAGGCGAGTTTCTGACAGTAGTGCAGGGGCGTATACGCTGCGCGCAGAATGAAAGTGACGCGGGAGGCTGCGGAATAAACGTCACCTGGAACGTGCCATAACACTGTCAGACTTAACCTTCCTAAATTTCACCGAAGAAAATGACGACAAAGAATTAACAACTTACAAACCAAATAAATATTCATAAACAACTACTTGGGATAAAAATTCCGTTGTGTAACGACATCTGAAGGCAGGGAGTAATGACAGGGAAAAGGAATACTGAAATCACAGTTTCCAAGTTTAATTGGCATCGTCATTCGGCTACACATTATCCTCGGTTTGGAAAACATTGGAGTTAAATCCGAATTCCTTGGCCATAGTGCATCTAAGCTCAGTGCCCTATCACTAAAGGACGGCCCCTTTGTCCTGTTGGTTGGAATCCTTTGTCTGCACTCCCTTACGCCACATATTACTGGTCGCTATGCGGCACCTAAAAGGGCTGAAGACTGAGCCTCGACGCGCAACAGAAGGAGCATATCCGTAACCCTATCGTGGAACGTCCTTTCCATGGTAGGTATTTGGATGGTTAACGCCTCTTCTCACTCTTGACCACCGTAACTCAGAAACAACAGACATTCTCTGGTTTATAAGCCCTGGAAAAAACGTAGTGACTGACTAAAGGATACTTTATTGTTTCGAAAACCAGCTAGATGAGAGTTTATTCAATTATCACAAGCTCGGAAAAGTTTTGTTCGTAGAAACAACGCACCTCTTTAAAATACTGATTTCATGGATCTGAAGAGGAGATGCGTTCCGTTCATCTAACCACGAAATTCGTATTGTTGTCTCGTTCACTTTTTCAAAGTGAATTTGCTGTGGCAGAGTAGGCCAGTCTAAAAACTGAGCACGGAGATAATGAAAATTACCCAAGACGCGGATCTCCCTTTGGAAGGTAAGTGGACCGTTTTCGGAAGTCACGGAACAGTTGTACACG
>CACRXP010000086.1:908080-928296 GCA_902702965.1 Spirometra erinaceieuropaei
CCACCACCACCACCACCACCACCACCACCACCACCACCACCACCACTACCATCACCACCACCACCACCACTGCCACCAGTATTACTATAAGTATTAATTGTTTGAGTTTTATCGCTGACATTCTGAAATGGCGCACGGGGGCCGACACATTCTTTATCGTATTAGTCTCTGTCACCAGAGCTGCTGGTTAGCTGTGAAGAAATTAAGAGGCCGGAGCGGTATGGAAGCGCTCATCATTAGTTATAAAGGTTAAACGTGACAGTACGAGTTTCTGCACTGTTTGCGTCTACTGATGCTAGGAAATCCAGTTAGAAATGACGTTTTCGAAACTCTCACAGCTGACTGGGTGATTAGGAAAAATAGAGCTTGCTGGCATGAAAAAGAAAGGTGAGCCATTTATTACTGACACGGATACGAGAGCCTGTATTGCACCTGAGACACCGTCCACTCGTGCCATTTTTGGTGAGATGCATCCCGGCTTTACCAGCCTCCCCAATGTAAGCTTGCCAGCCCATTGATCGTCCAAGGAGCCTCTTACACATATAATTATTTCTACTACAGTATTATACTTAGCAGATCTGATTGGCAAGGTGGTAGTGTCGTTTCCAGTGAGCGGGTCTAAGTCTAATTCATGCACTGGGAGTTTATGTCCTTAAGGATTGCACTTGAGGACTTTCTGGTGCTTTAGCTTTCAGCTCAGATATCGGAACCCACATCTCGAGTAATCCGGGCCTGAGGTTGAAGTATAGCTGGTTGTTTAAGATGAATAAGTCAGGAATGTCAATTTGATGCACTCGTCTTTGTTAATATCCCTTCCGAATGAGTGAAATCATTCTTGCTGGCTGCCGGCATCACTCATGTCATAGTGGTTTGTTGTGTAAGTAACCTAACGTACTTGGACGACTATCTGTGGCGTCTCAAGCCCGTATAAGCCTTTTACCTTTAGCACATACGCAGCCCTAGAAATCACGTGGTCACGGCTCCCAAGCGGCCGCACCATGCGTACGTGCAGCCCCGGGGAAAGACAATCATACACAACCACAAATTCGGCAATCAACTCACTAAGCCGACGCTTCCTGACTCTCACACGACACTTCCATTCACGCGCGCGCGCAGACCCTGAGTCGGCTCTGATCACCATCGAGTTTCTGTACAGAATGCACGCCTTCTACTGGTCGTTCCACCTCTGCCCCCAAAACGGGACGGGAACCAGATTATTGGGGCGGTTAAGTTACACCCACCGTCGGACCAGCTACAGGCTATCCAGTTCTACGTAACTTGGCGGTCGCCCACCATTTACATGAAAGTTATCCACCAGCTGCTTCCCCGTCATAGTAATACAATCTCCCCCAACAGTACACGGGCACGCCTTGCTTTATTTGACTCGGTGTCTGTCGCATGCAGACTGATACTTTACACTGCCTACTAGTTCGTACCGTTTCATCTGCGGTGTCTCCTGGTTGAATGTAGTTAATGGTTCCTTCATCCAAGGGTGGAGTGGACTTACTAAATACCTATTCGGGACCACATTACAGAAGTGCTCGCATCGCCGCTGACAGAGGTTGAGCCCGATGCTCAGTGACCACCTTGAGAACCAGATCCAGACCTCGGACTATCCTGGCCTGAGGTTAGGATGTGGATGACTGAATACGCAAGAGTCAGTTGTCTTTCCATGGTTCCTTGTCTTTGTAAGTAATACTCGCCGAAGTCTACATTCTTCAATGTCAGAACATGTTCATACCACGTGACTTTCTTCTTATATCTGAAGGAAAGAAAAATAGTAAGCGGTGTTTTCATCAAAATAACGTCCCCGCTGTTAAAAAGTTCGGTTCATCCGCCGTTCTGTTGGACTACCTGTACTTGTAGCACCTGGTGCCGGTGCTTGTTTAGCTGACTTTTGAATGAACGGCATTATGACCCACTATGGCCTTCATCCTACGATCGTTGTCCAGTTGACGTCTCATTCTGGTACACTGCAAAAACCTGGGTATGACATCCCTTACAGGTCGAACTTAACCGCACCAGCCAATTTTCTAATCGGTCACCACCGTCGCGGCGACCACCTGGACAGCAGTTTTGATTGATGACGCCGCATACGAGCTCTCCTAAAGGTCGTTGAAGTGCGCCATCGCACCATCAAGGATAGCAAAACCTTATTGCAACCACTGCAAGCATCCCAGATCGGCGACAGAGTTCAATATTCAATACGTGATCTGTTAGCTGGGGCCATTCCATTCACCCGAGGTACCAGTTGGCAAACCCTTTGATTTTCCTCCAGTGGACGGCGCATAAGGGCCACGTTATGCAGCCGCGGGGCAGGACGGCCTTGATTCCAACCTTACACATGCGAATTTTTTGTCGTCGCTGAACCTGCCAACTGGACCGCAGGCACTTCCAGCTCTGGCTAAACATACTGCCTGCGTGCTGTACGCGGCGATTTACGTCCCTTGGCATGGAGTAGTAGGTAGCAGGGCAAACCAGGATAGAGAAAATACTCCACCTCTCAAGTATTTTGCAATCCAGCAGGAGAGGAGGTACCGTTTGCAGTGCGAAACCGTCCAACAGCAATCTTGGTCTCCCAGAATATGCGGGATGTAATGATTACTCGGTCAAGGGCGGGCTACGTCTTGAAGGACTTCCAAAACAAGACAATGTCGTTGTCATAATCAAGACTTGAGACAATGTCTCTTTCTGCCTAGAAATCCCCGTCGTCCAGGAACGCTGAGAGCAGAACTGGCGAGAAGACAAAAATTCGTCGGACTCCGGCATTGACAGCGAAGAACTCGCTTCGTCGTACGGATAGGTCGATAGTATGCTCTCATTAAGTTCGGGAATTTTGGGGGCACACCATCAGCAACCATGGTCTTCCGGTGAACACAGGCTGACAAAGTCGAACACTGGGCGAACTCGAACAAACGGACTATTACCTTCTACTAAGAATGGTTTAACTATTCTAGGATTCGTTGAGATGTGAATATTTGGTCTACAGCCTCAGCCTGCCCGTCCGTACGTAGCAAACGCGGTTCAGGAGGATAATCGCAAAGATCGCCACAACGTCGACTAAGCTAATCCCCTCTGTACTCATACCTGTATGGGCAGTGCTGACACGCCTAGACGCAGACTCACACCGAGTCAGCCGCATGCGCCCAGTCCAAACATCAGATTGCTGATCGGCTCAGACAGTGGACTGGTGCTCTGGGGGAAAGAGAGACTGGTGTCGTCTCCAGGGGCTCTGTCCTGGCGGCACTGCAACACAGCTTCCTCACTATTTACATTTCGACGTGCTTTTAAACTACCACGACCCATCAAAAGTCGTGTTTAGGAAGGCTGCCAACTGACAGGATTGATTGGTCCTTCTAGGACGGAAAGTTAGACTGAAATGGCCATTTGTGTGATCTATATACACTGAGTGACCGATCTCATGAAATGTTGGACAAAATTCTGAAATGCGTTTCCGATTAGGAAGGATTACTTAGGTGGGGTTGTAATATTGGTTATCCCGCGGCATAATCCTTTGGTATTTCGGACTTGGCAGGATGTTGGCTTTCAGATGCACTTCTTTTCAATCTCCAGTAGAAACCGTACTTGGCAAAAAATGACTACTTAAGCAGCATGCATTTGTCACATTGATTTTCGATGGTCATATAAATTCAAATATACTTTATGAAAAACATAAACAAAAATATTATTTCGTTCACTTGTTTGATGTAGAATCACGTCATTTTCATAGTTTACAGTCGCAAAAAGAGTATATTTAGGTCTTTAAAAAGTTTCTAATTATGAGATTTCTCGAGACCGTGAATTGTCCATTCATACAGCATCGTACCTGTCCGTTTGCCACTGCTCCTCATGAAATGTACATCATAGTCCGCATCCATTGCAAAATTTAATCAACTTTATGTGGTACCTACTGAAAGGCATAGAGGACTGTATGATTTTCCTTACTCGGAACGCGTGCTCCTTGTAGACTGAAATCACTGGGCGCCAATGCAACGGCTGATCAGGCTTCAAATTATCCGGGAATTAGAAAACTTCGTTAAGACTTAATCATACTCCTTTTTGAGTATAAAATATGAAGATGACGTGATTCTACGTCAAACAAGTGAAAGAAATAATATTTTTGTTTATGTTTTTCATAAAATATATTTGAATTTATATGACCATCGAAAATCAATGGGAAAAATGCATGGTACATAAGTAGTCATTTTTTACCAAGTACGGTTTCTACAGGAGATTGAAAAGAAGTGCATTTGAAAGCCGACATCCTGCCAAGTCCGAAATACCAAAGGATTATGCTGCGGGATAACCAATATTACAACCCCACCTAAGTAATCCTTTCTAATTGAAAACACATTTCAGAATTTTGTCCAACATTTCATGAGATCGGTCACTCACTATGCATAATCTCACTTAGTTGGGGTCCGAGCCTCCCGTTTCTTGTTTCATCGTATGCGGACCAGCCAAGCGAAGACGGACTGCTCAGCTTTGGACGGTCTCGCCTCCGGTCTTTCTGTCTGTCCTGCCACCAGGCCCAGGTAGGTGGGAGGAGGGTGTCGCAGATGCTTCTGCCAATATGTTGTCACTATAAATTAACTTGCCGGCAAGCGACCGTCCCTGCACCCCATCATGCTGCGGGAATGCCCGGTGGACATAGTCGTTCGCGGTGACCAAATTGATGTATTTTCGACTTTCCGTATTCTCCTTTCCCGAAGACATGTGTCAGAGAGGTATTACTCCAGTGTCGTGGGACAGTCCAGCCTAACACACTTGTTTCATAATTCAACCGTCTCTCTATACGTCACCCTCCATAAGACCAAATGAGGGTCTTATCCTTCCACACTGCAGTATTCGGCCATCGAACATCTTTGCTAACCTGCGCACCTAATTTTTTAATCTTTTGTTTGCACTAAGTTCTTAGCGTTTTCTTAAACAACCACATCAGTGTTTGTGTTGTGCGTGTCGACTAAATAGTGTCCTTTGCCTACCTAGCTAAGGGAGATATAGAAAAAGCTCTTCGACTGGGATTCCTCAGTCTCGATTCGGAAATGCGCACCAGGTTTTCCCACCAACTCGCAACCAAGTCGGCAAAGACTGATCACAGCCCCAGACTCTCACCCAGGGAGGCCGGCGGAAATGTCAGCAGCAGCGGCAGCACAAACACCACTGTTGGTAGTACCAATAGCTGTACCAGGTCTGCAGCCCTGTCGTCTTCTGTCGGTGAGGTTGGCGGCTCCACTTGCATTGTGCTTCTCATTCGCGATGGGCATATCTACTGTGCCAACTGTGGTGACAGCCGAGCCGTTATTAGTAGTCTCGGCGTTGCAGAAGCCCTCTCAATCGACCACAAACCCAGTCTGCCGAGGGAACGTTCACGCATCCTGGCAGCAGGTGGGTGGATCAGTGGTGGCAATCGAGTGAATGGCAATTTGGCCCTGTCCCGAGCTCTGGGCGACTTCAACTTCAAGCGCAATCCCCAGCTGTCACCTGTAGATCAAATCATTTCCCCAGAACCGGATGTCAGCTGCAGAAACACTCGTCCCGAGGAGGATGAGTTCATTGTTATGGGCTGTGATGGCATATGGGACGTTCTCACCGACCAGGAGGTTGTGAACTTTGTTCGCAGCCGCCTGGCCGCCGGCAGTCCCCCTGATTCGGTAGGTTTGTCCTTTGTTTACTTTCTTCCCGAACCGACTGGCATGAACGCAGGTTGAATGGTCCCAAAATCAAGATTTGTATTCTTGAGCATGCTCAAATAGTATATTCTGCCACTAATAGTAGCTACCCCTCTTTGAAAGCGCGTCCTATATCTTTTATCTAGCCGAGCTCGACTACCGTACTTGTCAGTCTCTTTCGTAGTCTCCTTATCAGTCGTCTCATGTGCTTGCAGAACCTTACTATAAGCATTCTACCAGAAGCATGGTCTATGGAGTGCCCAGAGATTGGTACTCACTTGGCAGACAAACAGTTGCCAAAATCCGGGTTTCTCGGTGTTAATGAACTCTAGTCTCGTCCAGCACACAGCTCTCATCTGTGGCCCCATACAACTGCGTTAAGTATAGGGACCGTACCCTGTAACAGCTCCGATGGGCTGCCGAAACCAGAGGGGGGAAGCCGGAGCTTCTCGACACTGCGGTAAGCATATGTAGTAGGCTCGGTCCGGGTATAGAAGAGGGACCAGCCGTATTATATTAAGAGTTCAATGCTAACTCAGCCGTGACACCCACGTCCATTCCAGGCCATCTTGACGTAGTTCCGGTATCGGAAGAATATTGGTGTTCGATGAGAGAGCGAGGTGTATGCTGTGGAAGTCACCATTACTTCTTCTGACTAGTTCTGATCCTAGACAGCTTTGACAAACTCTTGGAAACGGCAGAGTCCGAGATCCGCGAAACTAGTCTAGAGCTGCCTTCTAAGCATAAAAAGGCTTCAATTAGGCTTGAATGTCGATTTGTGCGGGGCGCGGTCGTGCACTAGTCCATAAGACTGAAATTTTGCCATCATAGTGCTGGGTTTTCTATTCACGAAAATCTCTACCAAAGAGAAATGACAGCTTGACTGCTTTGCATTTCCGCAGCCCAAATGGACCCTCTTATTCTTCCTAAAAGGTCACCTATGGTTTATCTCTAACAGTGGTTGGCATGGGGATATGAACCCCTGCCCCGTATTACAGGTGGTCTCATCCTAAGTTCTGGGAGCGGTCAAGTTTGGGACTGAAGGGGTTGTGGTTAAAGTTGGGACACGAGAGTGAGTACCTCCGGAGTTTAGCGCAGTAGGTTCATATTCCCGCCCTCGGCCACTATTCTACAGCATGTCTTTTACAACAACCCACAAAGGTTCCTGAAGGTCCTCCCAGAAAATCTCCATGCTCTAGGAGTACGCAGTAACGCAAGTTCTCTTTCAGAACATATAGTGTCTCTGACGAAATTCTTGCAGCCTAAGTGTTTCCTTCTCTCAGGTAATGCTTTCGAGAAGTAATTGTTTCTCACTGTTACTCTGAATTTTTTTGATACGTATCTAGAGTAAGTACTTTTTCATCGATAGGATTGATTAAAGTGCCTCTCTTATAATGACTCTGAAGGAACTTACGATTTTCAGTCAAGACAATCCTCTGCACATCACATGTAGTGGGACCATTGGTTTTCGAGTGCCTCTGTAGCGTCTGATCAGTGAGTGCGTACTGAGAGCGCTAAAATCGCCAGACCAAATCTCGAGTTGTAGAGAAAAACAGAAGTCAATAGAATGTGGGCTTTATTGTTTACAGAACGCAGCGTTGTCCTCTCAGGCTGCGGTGTCCGCTAGCGAAGCGGAGGCAAGTATTGACCGTATCCAGTCATGCCCGAGGGTCCGCGAGGCAGTGATGGAAGCTGCTTTTATAAGTTTGTGGGAAACAGGTTCACCTGTTGTCTACTTGGTGTATGCCGCGTTTGCCGAGGGGCGATGTTTTCAGGTGGCGCATGGACAGCCACGACTGTGGACGCACGTGTGTCCGAGCTGAAGTCGGTCGGGCGGCTGCAGGTCAGCACGTCTGGACCAGCTCCCCACGAGGGTGGATGATCTTGAGGCAACGGGGCCTCGGACAAGGACGCCAGACATGGTCATGAAGGCTGTCGACAACACCCCTTTGATCCAGGCGGAAGACTTCTGCCTCTTTTCGTTTGAATCAGCCCACACCTTTTTTATTCTCCTTCTCAGCACTGTTTTTCATGTTTTATGACAGCCGGCTATCAAAACTGCCCCTATTGTCCTTATTCTGGGATTAGGTTTGCGAAGAGTTAATGATGCACTGCCTGGCGCCCACCTGCAACGTCAACGGTCTCGGTTGTGACAATATGACGGTGATACTTATCTGCCTCCTTAACGGAGGCTCCTACATGGACTTTCAGCAGCGCTGTCTACGACCCTGCCCTGCCGGTGTGGCTGCTGATATCCTCGGCCCCCGCATGCCCAACAGATGAGCTCCTCCATCCTACTTTCACTTAGTCATTCTCCCTCTGACCTCATCCAACTGTTAAGGGTTTTGGCATTTAATATCTTCACCTCCCGCGCCGACCACTCTTGGCTGTACCTTATCTCTATCATCTGATCTCTGTCTTTTTTGAAAATCGTATTTTCTAGCAAAATTTTCATTTAACGAAAGTTTCCTTCACAAAGGATAGCAAAATTCAAGGTATTTCAGGAAAATTTAAGAAAAGTAAGGCTGTCTCGAAAATTTACAACTGTATTCGTGTAAGTATATCTACGACAACCAAATGGGCTTCCGAGAGCCGTTTAACTTTAAATGCGTAGTTTGCATTCCTTCTTCAGGTTACAAGTCACTTAGAAGACATGCTAGTTGGCATACAGTACCGGTCATGAGACCCTTAGGCCTGTTTTCGGGCAAGCGACATGATTCTGTGAAAATGAGTAAGTTCCAGTTTCTGCTGATGAATGACGTTTGTCCGACTTTTCTAGCCGTATTGAGGATGCCATACTGGTAATCCAGCATGAAGACCGTGGCGGTTATTTCTGGAAGCAGAGAAGTCTGTTTGGTGTAGTTGGTGACAAAGGGGACGGGATCGTAGGGACGGACCTAACTCCGGCAGTGCATAACCAGGCTGAGAGCAAATAGGGGTAGTTGCGATCGGCTGTCCAAGAGGTTAACAGCGGTTGCATGTGACCGCTAGGCAAGGGCTGTCCCAAATTGGCGCAGGTGCTGTGGCGACGGTGATAGTGGGGTCCACAGAGGTGGCTCGCGGGGCGTCAGTCCGCACATTCGGTCGCTAAACAATGCAGAGAGTCGAGAGGGAGCTCTGATAAGTGCGATGTGATGTCGGCGTGCGGGCACTAATGGCGTTCCTTGACGGTGTTAGGTGCGCGAGACGACACTGAGAGGTCAATTCAGGCCTGGAAGTCATGACCAGTAAAATAAGGAGGACGGTCTCTTCACGGAAGCCGAAGACGGCGTGCTGGAAGTGCGGCGGTTGACACTACATGAGTGAATGCCCCTGTCTTATTAGTAGGTGCTGCAAGTGTTCCCGTGCTGGCAATAAAGCTTCACGTTGTAGAGCAGCGCAGGCTGGTCCAAGTAGTTTTAGAAGACGATTCGCAAGTACTAAATTGCGAACACCGGAAGTACTTGACAGTGAATATTAACGGGAAACCGACCAAGCTTCAGGTAGGCGCAGTCACCACGCGCACGTGGGAGGATATCGTTCTCCAGAGCGGAGACCATTAGAGGTCGTAGCATGGGCGTCGAATGCGACGCATACGGAATTAGAAGGCATTTTTCGGGCGACTGTCAGTTTTAGAAATAAGATGCATAGCAATCTTCTCAGAAGTAAAACGACCTCCGAGATGGGATTGTAGAACCGCCCCTTGGACGAAATTTGCAGCGCGGTGCACAACACTACCGAAGAGGTCCTGAAGAAGTGTATGGAACGGATGGAGAACGCGGCCGGTAGGTGTACGAAGACGAAGATAAGTTTGAAATTAAAGCCGCAGAAGAAGCCAGTTTTCAAGCAGAGCCGACGAGTCCCGTCTGCGGTACAGTCCGTAGAAGCTGAACCAGAAAGGCTACGGGCAAAGGGCATGATATTTCCTACCAACTACTTTGCTTGGGCTGCTTCAGTCGTGAAGAAACCCAACGGACAAATACGATCGCGTGCACATTATTCCACGAGCTTGAACGGCACACTAGATTATCATTACCCGCTACTAGCATTAGAGCAGATTTTTGCTACTCTAAATGGGGGAAGGTCTTTGCAAGGATTGATCTATCATAGGCTTATCAAGTGAGGTGGACGAGAAATAGCAGGAACTTTTGACTATCAATACGCACAAGGGTCACATCAGATACACTCGTCTAGAGTACGGCTTGAAAACGACACCTAGTGTGCTCCAGCGGATCATGGGTACGATGTTTACGAATGTCCCCGGGGCTGTTGCATATCTGGGCGATATTTTGGTTATTGTTAGCTCAGAGGAAGAGCTTAATAAAACGTCAGATCAGATTGTGGGCAACTTGATTGACTTCAACCTTAAGATCAATATGGAGAAAGGGGAATTTTTGCGGAGGAAGATCCACTATCTCGGGTTCATTGTCAACGAGAATGGGCATGCACTTGACCCAGAGAGAGTGAAAACATTCTGGGACATGAAAATGCCGAAGAACACGAAGGAGCTGCAACCGTTTATGGGCTGGTCAGCTACTACGGTCCCTTCATCACTGGGTTGCACAATTTAAAATCTCCACTCAGCCGACTTCTGTGCGAGGGCGCGGAGTTTGTTTGGTCTCCAGAATGTCAAAATGCATTTGATGCCATAAAGACAAAGATAGGCGACTCGAATATGCTACCGCACATTGAGACTGACAAAGAAACTATTGTCCGGGAAGACGCCTCTGATTACGGTTTAGGCGGAGTGCTCCTTCAGAAGGATGCCGATGGGAGAATCCAGCCGATCATGCGTGCCTCCAGGTCACTGACGAAGGCAGAACGGAATTATAGCCAGATCGAATGGGAGGCACTGGCCATTATCTTCGCCGTGCAGAGATTCCACCTGTCCATTTATAGCAGACCCTTCATACTGTACACTGATCATCAGCCGCTGAAGTTCCATTTGGGTACTAACCGTGGTGTTCCCCAGAACGTAACTAGGAGAATACAACGCTGGAGTACTGTTCTTCAAAACTATGACTTTAAGATCCAATATGTACCCACTCAGAAGTTTGGAGCTCCGGACGCCTTATCACAGCTGAGTGCAGGCAACGAAAATCAAGAAGACGTGGTTGTCGCCAGCACGCTAATACATGGTGACGGGTTTAGAGTTGTCATCCGGCAGTTGCCGCTCACAGCCGAGCACATCAGGGCCACCACTGCAGCAGACCCCCTTTTTGCGCCGGCTGAAAAAGTTTATTCAGAACGGCTGGCCCAGCGACGACAAAGTACGCCCATCAATAAAGCCTTTCAGGAACAGAAAGGAACAGTTGTATATCACGAAAGACTGCATAATGTGCGATGGCAAAGTGGTGATCCCAGTCAGATATCAGCAGCAATTTTTACGGGAGCTTAATGCCGGACATCAGGGTATGACCCGCATGAGACAACTGGCCTACAAGTACGTATATTGGCCGGGAATTGATAACGACAAGGAATCTTCGTTCGAAACTATGGCCCGTGTGGACGTGAGGCTAAGAACCCACCGAGAGTACCGCCCGTGCCATGGCCAGAGGTAACGAGACCTTGGAGTGGAGTCCATATGGAGTTCGCGGGTCCGTTTTTCAACCGAATGTTTCTAGTGGTTGTCGGTGCATGGTCCAAGTGGCTAGAAGTTTTCCACTTCTCGGCAGCTACTGCTGATATCGCGGCAAGGAAGGCGGAAGAACTAATAGCGAGATACGACATCCCCACGGAGATTGTGACAGATAACGGCACTCAGTTCACGTCATCAATTTTCCAACAGCTGTGTCAAAAATGGCGGATTCGACGTGTGACGTTACCACCGTCCCATCCACAATCGAATGGCCAGGCAGAACGTATCGTCGAAAAGTTCAAGAGGGTAATGAAAAAGATGTGTAACACCAATGTTAAAATGGAGTATCTCGACACATTCCTTTTTGCCTGTCGAACAACTCCAAAAAGTGAGGTTGGGGGCCAGACACCAGCCGAACGGTTTTTGGGACGACAGCCGCATACGCGACTACAGTGCCTACAACCGGAAGCTCGAGTTCCACAAACAACAAAGCATTACTTTCGCGAGAGAGAGGTGTTTGCTCGCAACTACAAAACCGGAGAGAAGTCCTGGATAGAGGGTATAATAGGAAAATCCAGAGGTGTTGTGTTTGAGGTGGAGACAGCAGCCGGAAAAATAGAGGCATGCTAATCAGCTCAGGACTAGATACACCAGAGACGGTCAAATGGCACTCGACCTGCTGTGTGATACTTTTGAGGTAGACAGTCAGTCAACACTACCTACTGTTCGTAGAAGTAGCAGAAGAACGCAGTTGCCAAGATAACTGGTCTTGGACCTGAAGAAGAAGAGGTACGAGGTTCAACTTTCAAAAGCGGGCGTTGTTATTGAGAGCGCAAACGGCTTAAGTTACTGAACAGAGGACCATGCCAACGGTGTGATACACGCGTGAAGTTATACGGCCGACCGGCGGACACTGCAGCGTCGAGCTCACGCGTGCGGCCCGATCAGTGGCTGGTCGAACATTCCAGAATTTTCTGCGGGTGACTCGTACACGTGGTGGCCAATCCGCGACCAGCACGCCATGGGCAAGAACGTCCTAGAACGCCCTCAACGGCTGGAGCGCCGTTGGGCGGAATGTTCCAGAGCGGACTGGGGCCAACATGGATAGGGCATATTTCTGATGAGTTGTAACCCTTTGTTTTCGCAGGCTGTCAGTAAGGTGCTTGTTCTCCAAACCGGTCCTCTTTCTGCCCCACCTTCTTTTCGGGTCATAACAGCTAGGCGAGTAACTTGACTCAAATGTAATTAAACTAACGTCTTCCGGTGGGGCTTCGTAGCTCAAGGGACTAGGGCGTTGGCTGTACCAAAGCCTTCCCCTTGCTGTCGTGGGTTCGAATCCCACGGAGACGCCGAGTTTTCCACAGCTGGGTCAATATGACTTGCCATAAAGACCACAGTAATTATCTGGGGCCATTTGCTTTCCCGGTCAGCTTACGCGCGTGGTCCAACGTCCGGTTCGTGACGCCGGTCGATATTTCCCTAGTCGTCGATTGGCCGTAGCCGGACGAAGCGTGGGCGAATGAATTTAGGCAGACACTTGCTTGGTGAGAAAGCTGGCTGCGCGTACAGTAAACCTTGTCTATCAAACCGTCTTTTCTGCCTTCTGATTTGGGAACCTTCGAGTTGTCGACCATCGTACCTCGACAGATCCATTGCAGCCTAACCCTCATTGCCGGGGATAGCGAGTTCTTTGTTAGTTGGTTACCTTCAGCGCCATGATTTATAGCGCCTTGCAAAGGCTTGGCTTGTCATGGGGATGAAGTGGCCGCTTTATCAATGTCATGTACGTCTGTACTCTCGTCTGACGTCAAAAATAGACCTCAATCATGTCAACTGTAGATCAGAAAGGTCGCAGTGGCTAACGTGGCGTGGATTCTCCATCAAATGTAGGCCGTTTCGGGTGTTAGGTGAAAACTCACCAGTTCGCCTATAATGACTGACGACGGCCAACTTCGTCACTACTCTTGTTATATGGACGACGGGCAAAAAGTGCGCAGTCACATTGGAGTAGGTTGGCATGGTGTTGGCACAGTTGACGATTCCCTCTGTCTCATTACCTCAATCGTTTTATGGTAGATAAGGAAGTATAAAAAAAGAAAAATGGACAATGCTGTCCGAGAGAAAGCAGACTAGAGAAATTGTTCGGTAATGTTAATGTGCTGGAAAAATTGTAGATCAGTTGGTGCTGTTGGCGTCTAGGCGGGTGCAAAACTGCCCCACAAACCAAATCTGAGCCTTGAACATGCAGACGGACCAGAGTGGGTTAAGTATTTGCGGCTTGGGTTCCCAGCAGCCAACTCTTACGGATCTGCCGTTCCTAGCTTCTTAATGTTCGATTGACTTCAGAGGTTGCTGTCACGGATTTTAAGGCTGACTGCCATGCCTGCGGAGGCCTCCATGGTCACATGACCATCCCCCGGAAGTCTCTTACTTAAGTACGTTGATGAAGTGGTTGTTTGATACCCTCTCGAAAATTAGACACATTTCCAGTCTATGAAGGATGACCTTGACCATGTCTCAGTATGGTCACAGAAAAATGGTCTCGTACTGAATAATAAAAAATCAGTCCAGTGTATTTTCCGACTGCGACCACCTCCCAGTCATGAATCCTCGGACACCCTTCGCAACAAGGCATCCTATTTCAGGTACCATGCTGTTAATTTATCAAGTCTTTCATTTTACCTCCATATTGAAATCATTTTTAGTGAATTTCGCAAACTCCTTTATTTTATTCGTCGGTCAGATGTGGTTGTGCAACCGCACCTGAGGTAAACAAAATCCAGACGCCTGTAATACGGGACCGGTGGTAACGGGTTTTTACATGTGGGGTCAATGAATGCACAGGCGACGAGGTCAAGTAATTGTGTGCAAAAGAAAAGCTATTGGAAATGCGCGGTTGTGCTTTAAGTGGTGGAGAACTAGTTGCCCTAACCCTGACTCCTAGCCCTAAGCCCTGATCCCCTACCCCCAGCCCTGACCCTAAACCCTAACCCTTGACCGCAGCCTTAGACCCTAACCCTGGACCATCCAACGCGAAAGTTAGAAGGAGACGACAGGCCGAAATTTAAGAAGAACCACCGGCATTGGGCCGAAAAAGGTAGAGACGGCAGCAAAGACATAAGTCCGCCAACAGAACACACTTCAGCGCACAGCAACACCATGCCAACGTAATCACACCAACTCAAAATAATAAAGTGGGTCAACAGTATTGTGTTCATCAGGTGCGGCTACATAACCACGTCTCACCCATTCGTCGTTTGCGCCCCTTACCGTGCACCTAAACCCTTAATCTGGCGACTTATAACTGCCTGCGTTCTTCCTCCCATTCTTCACAGTTCTGTCATTTTTCCTCTTTTGCTCATGAAAGATATATTAATTTTTTAAACGAGTCCTCCGAATGCTCTCGTCTGCCGTCAGTGCTTCTTATGTATTTTTAGCCGACACTTTAATATAGCAACATTTCAAAACAATCGGGCGATTTCCTGGTCGAATTCTGGATGACGTTGTCCATCCCCTACATTCTGACCTAATCTCTGCGAAGTCCTCCCGCCCCATGCGCCGTGGCTTTTGACATATTACTCGCCGTGCATCGGCGTGTCAGCATTCTGTATTGCCGATCCTGGCTCGCTATCTTACGTGCGAAGGGACAGAAATACAGAAACTAGAACTTGAACTGTCTCTACAATAATCCTTTTTTTTTCTGCGTAAATCTCCTTGACTCGTGAGTAATTTGGATGAAACAACAAATACGTAGGACTATAACCTACTCAAATAGATAGAGTAGGTATTACTTATAGGTAAGAGAATTTTTGGGTGCCATCTCCCATTTGTTACCGTAATTTGTTAACTTATATTCTGTCCACAGTGGGCGGAGCCTATCTTTCTCAAAATTTTGAATCTATACGCCAAAATAAAGCGAATTCCTCTCCCTCTCTCTCTCTCTCTCCTCAAAAAGCCCTCCACACTGTCATTTTGGTCGCCTGGTTGACGACCGCCTACTGCAACTTCGTCACAGAAAATTCGCTTTGGCATTCTTCCCCCGTTCATCCCTATGATGTTGTAGCTCCACTTAACCTACTTCGTCATCGCAAACATGCTGAACATTCCTGCTGAGTTCAGGATCTAGATGTCCCCGATTCGTTCTGATCGCGTTACCTTTGCTATTCTATGAATACAGCTTAGTCAAAATTAACTGAGTTTCCGCGCTTGGTTTAAGTAAACTTTTCAAATCCGCACGCTTCCTAGAAGCGTTGTCATCACAAATGCTCCGCACGTTCCCCATCCGCTTTGCAGAGGAATGGCCTGATGATTTTCTACGAAGGATTGACGTAAAACGAGACTCTGACTACCATTCCCCTCCCACTCAACTGGGGCCACTCGTTACAAAACTACGTCACGCCATCCCCGATATGGCAGGTTGTCAGAGCATTTAAACACAAAGCGAGCAACCTTCTGGTGATGCAGTATGCCACTCGAATGCAAGAGCTCCCGATTTTGCTTCCACAAGGTTTTGTAAGCAGTTTCCCACAAATACTCGCCTTCTAGGTATTCGCTGCCATACAAAGGTGTGCAAGAGAGGATTCTGCGGGGGCCTGTATCTTCAATAACCGGCCGGACACTTAAGATAAATGAGGTGCCGAGAGAGAAAGGGAAAGTTTAATTCAGCTGCCGAAATGTGTTGCACTCCACGTGGAAAATTGTTTGTTTTCCTTGTTCGACTGCATTGAAGACTGGGAGTGGAAAGGTTTGGCGTTATTAGAAGTCAACATTTGTCGGTTATGACGAGCGACAAAACCGAGTACCAATATCGTAAGTCACAGAGACGCATTCAAAAAAACAACCTTACAGTAACAGACTGCGCAACTGGAATGATAGTGAGGAGAGACGTGGGCCATATAGCGAATTACCAGAAATGATAGATGGCGGTGTGCGGAAAAGCTACCAAAACTAGGTAGATATTAGATTTGAGAATAGACTATCCCGCCCCTCCGGAGCTTTCGTATTCGCACACTCTTCACGGGTAGACGCAGTCGATACCTGCATGATGAGACTTATCAAACCTACACGATGTTCCCCGTAACTGGAAACGGAGTCAAATAGTGGATTATCTGAGATGTCAAATGAAAGTGAAATTTGTTTCAGCCATCTGTCCTGAGGAATTGCAGGCCTATTCGGGACAGTCCCTACTTTAACCTACCAAACACAACTTCCTGGGGGTATTCTTCAATGATTACTAACATCCTGCAACGATAAGATGTCTTTGTCAGGCAAAACGTGAAGTTTACGATCAAACAGCCAGAATAAGAGCGACCGCAGCGATCATAGGGACTGCCCATGAGGTCTCCCGACTGATGATCCCCCATGGGTCGTGAGTGGTCTGTACGAGAAGGCAAACTAAAATTCGTTACTTTCACCGTCAAAACCTCACAATCTGGCATGAACTTGTTGCAATCATAGCGAAGTCAAACGAATGTTATCTTTCAACACAGAAACCACATCACGATTCTTAACACGCAACACACACTAGAGAGGCTGTAACTTGGACTTTTGACAGCTGACCATATTAGGATGAACCAGGTCGGAGACTGCATGGTTCCAAAATTCCCGCCTGAGCAGCGAACTTATCGAACTCCCCCGGTTTATCATGTCCTACAACATTGTCTAAACGAGGACAACGATAGGATAGTTGTAGCTGACTCAAAGAGAACGATAGTGAAATCGATGAGGCAGTCATCTTCCCCAATGTACCATCTGACACAGCAGCGATCTGGGCAGGCTTAACCACACCTCCCACGGGGTGACCGACTCTGGTAAGTCGTAACTGTAACAATTGCACCAAGACAGTGGAAATAGAAAAAAACTATTGATCGGAGCATGGCCGACAAACTCGTAGATCAGATTGACAATCTGTTAGTTTGAGTTCGCCTTATAGACTTGGACAGCTATTAAAGGCATCATTCAGTCAGTACAGTTGCCCGCAAATGTCCCGGTAAACTTAGCATGAACTTTGGGGTGAACGTATATGCGTTTGCCGTTGATCATCTTCAGGCTCACTGCAGTGAGTGACCAGTCTCATGTAATGTTAACCGAGATTCTAGAATGCGTTTTCAATCGGAAAGGATTACGTAAGTGGCGCTGTGATAATGACAAATTCGTGGCATAATATCCATGATATTTCAGAAAGGTCAATTGACTTTTGAATGCACTTCTTTGCAGCCACCTGCAAAAACCGCACTCAGTAGGAATGACTATTTATTTGGTATGCACTTCCTCTATCGATTTTCGATGCTCTTGCAAATCCAAAATATTTTATATAAAACGCTCATAAAATACCATTTCTCGCACCCATTTGACAGGATATCCCGTCTTCTTTGAATTTTATACTCGAAGATAGCGTATCCCTCGGTCTTAAAAGTTTCCGATTATGAGACTATTTGAGACTGTGTAGTATCCATTCGGATAGCATTGCATCTGTCTGTTTAATGGTGCTCCTTGTTAAGTATACAACATAGACTAAATTCGTTACAGTATTTTATGAGCTACATATGACATTTCCCTTAATGGCATAATAGGATGCATAATCCTCCTTACACGGAAGGTATAGAGCTCGAAAACTGAAATTCCAAAACAAAAATGCAACGGTAGATCAAGTCCAAAGTCGCTCAGGAATTGAAAAGCTTTTTAAAAACCAAAAGATGCCCTCTCTTCAGTATAGAGTTTGAATAAGGCATGATTTGCTACAAAATGAGTGCAATCAGTAATATATTTGTGGAGGTTTTCTCTAAAATATATTTGAATTTGCAAGGGCGTCGAAAGTCGACAAAGAAAATGCATACTGCATAAGTAGCCACTTTTTACCAGGTATGGCTTTCACAGGCTACCGAGAAAAGCGCGTTCGGGAGCCAGCACCGTGACATGTCTGAAACACAAGAGGATTGCGTCACAAGATAATCAATCTTGCAGCCGCACTTAGTCGAGAGCGAATTTCCGTTATCCTTTCAAGAGATCGGTCACTGACTGTGCATTAATGTGCGATAAGATCTAATACCGACGGCGATCGGCAAAACTAATGGTGTAGATGAGGCCGGGGATGGTTCGCAGCGCTGACTCATGCGACAGGGTGATCGGGGACGGAAGGTAATGAAGTTTTATGTCTCGTGCGGCCCTGATAGGGGACGGCCAGGAGAGGTCGGGTTGACACAATCGTCGCAGTGGGGGCGCATGTAACTGAGCTGTGCGAATCGTCGACCGTTGTCACACGATGCCCGCCGTCACACTTGGCGACGCGAAGGCGGCCTATTCTAGCCATGAAAAAAACAAGCCATGGGTGAAAACCTATTTATGCATATGGGACAAGATTCTTTAGACGCATAACCTCCTCCGCTGTCCTCAGTACGCGTTGATGATACAGTTTCGATCAGTATTCCGCCATCGTGTACACCACACAGAAAGACCCTTTGATGTCCGCTTGCTAGCCGCTGTCCACAAGGTGAGGCAGGGTAATCCTACATATGACCTCGTGCCGCAACCGAGTAGCGCGGCGCGACGCCCACGCATCCTTTTGGAGGGACGGATCGCCGTGCGGCCTGCACAACCCGACCAGAGAAACAGGGAAACGAGTAGGCGCACTTGTCGAACACTTCCGACAATGGTGTATAAACGACCACTGAGACCCTCCACCTATCACCGTCTATTGAGGATGGCAGTTACGACCATGAAAAAAGAACTACAGCACGCGGGACTATGCGGGCGTCGTGGGGCCGGTGATGAACAAATCCTGCGTCTTATAATTCAGCCTAGGATGTACAGGGTATCCGAGGAGTGGCAATCATCCTGGACTAGAGACATTAGCACCAATCGTGTACGGGAGGTAATTATTCCATTTGGATCCTGACTAGCGTCCAGCTCACACCAAAGGCTCCCATGGGTGGAGGCTGAGGCTTCACCCCGGCGAACTACGCAAATAGCGACGGGACTGGATAACGGTCACCGGGATGTCTCCTGAAACCGTGTGCGAATTCCGGTCCTGGCATGGGCAAGGGAAGGGTCTGACACGCGTAGGCAGTGAGCTTTGTGCCGATTCACCTACCGTGTCCAAGTTCACCTCCGCTAGTCTCGTCATTGGAAAGCTGGGGCGGAGGAGTGGGGGGGGGGCGTCGATAGCACGCATCTTTCTCACTGTAATTTAATCCCAGCTGAAATCGTCATCGTAATCATCGTGTGCTACAACTTCTTAATGCAGCATTACAGTAACTCATTCGCGTACAAACGAACGAATGGGGTCTGCTTCATGTGGGTTGGGGCAAGAGCATGTGTGCGACACACGCAAACAAAGACTATGTCAGGTCAGTCATTGTACCCAAACCCATCTGCAGGAGTGATGACGCTTGCCTTACCACCGAAATACGATGGATAGGAGAACTTGTGTGGTAGGTGCCACAGAAGTTTCTCCCACTAAAATTCAAATCACGAGCAAGTCCTCGCTGCCTGAGGATCCCTGCAGGGTAAGACGGACGAACTACCTTAAATACCTATCCGGTACTGTTACCCCCTAAAAGTTCGAGCTATGGCTGTGGCGAAGGTGGAGGGAGGTTAGGAAACCAGCATTGTTCTCGCTAATCACGAGTCGCGAGTTCTATTTCGGGACACAACAGTGCCTCTCATGCCGAATTCAAAACGCATAAAAATTGAATGAAAAGAGGAGCCACCCCCTGGCTGAGTAGAGCGACTGACAAAGTCCTGCGGAGTAGGGAAAAACTGAGGATGTATTTTTGCCTACGGATCGATCGGCTAAATCACCGACACGTTGAGAAAGAAAGAGTAGTAAAATGCAAAGGTGGTTATAGGGGATAACTCGGCCGAAAGCCAACTGTACAACACGATTGCGGAGAGTTTACCACATCCAGAGAAAAATGCGAAGTGTTACAAGCCTAAAAATCAGCGGAAGGTGGTCAGGTGCGTTTAGCTGGTGTGTTCACAAGCATATG
>CACRXP010000086.1:930720-943759 GCA_902702965.1 Spirometra erinaceieuropaei
ATTACCGATGCCAGTCAAAGGGCAGTAGTGAATTGTACTTGAACTGAATCGTAGAGAGTAAGACTGGTGCAGCAATGGTCTTACTAATCCCTCCCTCCCGTACACACTGTTATTTAGCAGTAAGGCTGGGTTAAGAGGCCTGAAGAGGGCCTTGAGCACAATAGTTGACTTGGTATTAAGTCCCTCATCTACGCTTGCCACAACAATGATGGGCCGTCACCCTTATGTACAGCAAACTTCACACCGACACTAAAAAAATATGTTGGCTATCTTCATCTAATTTCGCACGTCAGCATAAGCGGTTACCGAGGCGGGCCCCTCTGCGTAGAACAAGTATGCGAAGCAGCAGACAAGCGATGGGCACCCGGGTGGGTCAGAGCGCGGTAACCACCTGGCCCAGTTAGGCACGTGCTGCAACTCTAAATCTATTGAAATAATTACTCCAGGCTGGACATCCTGAAAGTGCGGAACATTATACTTACGCAAAACTAGGATTCCAACACAAAATACACAGGTCCAATAAAGTGTGGGAATGTTTTTACCGAGCCGTTTCTGTAATATTGTCTTGTTTGGGACAAACAAGGCGTCAATCCCTCACAATACAAGAGAGTGCCACTTTTCAACGGTCTTTGATACTTGTCAAATCCCTTCCACACAGGCCCGACCAGACACCTGCGAGGCAATTGCAATACAACTAGAAAACCATTGCCAGAGGCCAAGACAAACACTCGTCAGGTCCACCTTGACTCCACACACTGACCCAGCGTTTCCAGACATCATGTGCGCTAATCCGGTCGCGTTTAATAGTCGGGACACAATCCATCACTCATGTGACGACCACGCGGTAAAATTTGACAACATTGTTATTGGCGGACAGCACATCATGTGCGGATGTTTGCATGTGTGGCAAACGCTACATGGAGGTTCCGTGCAAAGTCAACCGCTGCAGCCTATCTCACCTCCAGTGGGCTTGACCTGAATCTGCCGCTAGTAGGGGGGAAGGAAGAGAGAGTAGGGTAGTCATAGCTCGGACGCAGAACTTGGTTTTCTCACTAGGAACAAGACGCACTTTGAAGCCACCATGAAGATCCAAAAGTTTTGGCTTGGGAGGCTGCCAATGGACAGGATAAGTCAGCCCCATTCAGGACGGAGGGCAGATTGCTGCGACTCCTTAGCGTGGCATTTGCGGCAATCCCATCTGTATGCGGCCCTCTCACTAAAGACCGCTTTGTGTGGAGTGAGGGTCCAGTACGTATATGGCTCCTGGTAGACGTGACTTCAAGACTCATCAGCCATTGCGCTGGCGCTCGCATCTAGTCTTCTTCATTCTACTTCGCAGTTGAAATATGGCGGGTGTGGAATATGCGTCACAAGTTCTCTTCTTCGCATAATTTCAGAACCAAACTAACGGATTTCGCAAAATGGTTTCAGCTCTGCTCCGTCGATAAAGGTGACAAGCACTGGCCACTCCCTTCAAACGGTGCTGCAAGGTGTTCTTGTAAAGAGGCCGTACCATTCCCGGCTCGCTTGGAAGCGCCTCACCCTAGATCGAAGTCCATCTGCACAAATTGTAGTAAAGGAATCTTACGAAGGTTCGGCCTTCCCTGAATACTCTTATGTATTTCTTGTAACATGAAGGATCATGCGGGTATTCCGTCATTGTAAGTGAAAGCATGCCTCTTTACGAATACTACACGATTTAAGGCGAATGATAAACGTCGAGATCCTCATACTTTAGGAAATATGCTAGTAAATATTGGCTAACATGAAGTATGCTGAAGAGTTGTCGGCGGGATGGTAGTTGGTAGCCCTGCCAGTTAGCGATCCTTTCCTGCACTTCCAGTTTAAGGTACTACGATTTTAGTAGCTGTGATTACGTTCTCAATATGTCTGGCAGTGCACGCGCCGAAGCCCTGTCAGGGTGACTTTCTTGTTCACTTTAACCGCCCCGAGAACGAGGCGCTGCAAAAATGCCTATATAGATTCATCGTATTGCACCCCCCACACGTAAAGCTTTAGTAAAGGGCGAAAGATTTATCCTAGGCGGATTATGATTCATCATGCGGATTGGCACGGGTCTCCATTTTGTCGGTTTGCCTGCTTCCTTGGGTCTTTTTACTCCAGACCTCCTGCAGAGTCCGGCGTGATCGTGTACGAAAAGGACAACCGTCGAGCAGATAGGGTGTTTACCGATTCTCCACTAACGTCTAGCACACAACTACTGCCATAGTTTAAATTCTAAGTGTGGTCACAGTGACAATAAACTATTATTTACGGATTTTCTCTTCCGCCCAAACATATTCTTGGCATTAAAGTCTTACCCCGCTTGCGTTATGCCGTCCTGCGTGCCGCTGCTTGATTCTCGTGTTCTCATGTCCATTCTGTCGGTTTGAGTACTATCGCACATACTGCGGAATGACCTTAAGACACACTGCCTTCTTCCCGTTGGTTGTTTCCCTTCAGTGGCTATTCTTTCCAATCCGGGGTAAGGCTGCATTTATTCCGCATACCGTTCTAATTAACCATGCTCATTCCCATACCCTTCTTGCACTCTTCAACTTATTTAAATTAGGCTTTCACTTTAGCAGGAGCGTCAATTCCAGGCATACAATACCAGCGCCATTTACGCCTCCACTCATTTGCCCCACCCGTATAGCCCCTATTACCACCGGTTCCGTAAGACAGGTAGCTGGGAGTTTTCGGCACCGGGAGGGCTACCAACTACCATCTAACCGAGTTGTCGGCAGAATATCCACAGCATCATCATCAAAATAGCTTGCAAAAGTGAGCAGCCGGCAGGCGGCTTCGTCAGAAGGGGAAATCTCTTCAGCCATCTATTAAGATACAACCTGAATTTTTCCCAAACAGGCATTCGTTTTCAAAATAGGATTTTCAGAGTTTTCGTTATTTCAAGCCTTTGAAAACCCTCCACTTGGTGACATGTTCGACGCAAAACTGTCATTGAGAAGCTTCTCACTGTGGTAAAACAGAGATGCGTTTCTGTCTTTAGTCCATACGAGACCGAGCCTGTGATAGCTATCTACGTATTGTCGATAAACTTCCTTATTCCAAGATGCGCTCTGAGTCTGCTACTGGTGCTGATTCCGATGCGCTTTCTCCTGTACTTTTCCCGACATACCGTTCGGGTTTCGAGGACGACGATTCTAGATATCAAAGTGAACTCAGTTCGTCTTCACTCTCACTTACTGCCTCTGCCCTCTCCTTGGAAAAGATAAACCGAGGCACTGCATATGAAAAACGACTGGAAAACGATCGCTTGGGTAGTTTCTTTACCACGTCAATACAATTATGGCTATAGTCACATTTTGTGCAAATAATAAGGTTTTCGCACCGGGAGGACTAGTTGCCATAAGCGCACTGGCCTGATGGAAAAATACCAAAATGACCGTTTATCAATCTGTTTTTCAGGAAATCGCTAAGTGCCAATTACTATTATTCTAAAAAATCGATTTTGTCCTTACTACTAAGTACAAAGCCAGTGCGCTTGACATGGAAGGGAGACGTTCACCTCCCCATGTTATATCATCTGGGAAAAATAAGTAAAACAGAAAGGGGGGGGGCGGCGGGCTTATTCCTGTCATGTAACACTTCCGAAGACTTATCTAAATCATCTACTATCCCTGAATTTGAGTGTCATACTACTATGACGCGAATCATCCTGCTGTAATCACTGCTCTAAACCTTCGACCACACACGTCGCCCCGACTGCGGGTGGAAAGACTCATTTTAACTGCGACGAGGGCCGCAGGGATCTGGCCCCAACGCACGCGCTGGCAGCACTTCCTAATCGATTACTGGGGTTGCGCATTGTTGCGTGATGGCACGCCTGAACTCTGGCCTAGGCGCCAAAGCATGAAGGTGATCTGGCTGCAACCGGGCCAAATCGGTTGACAACAATTTCCATGCAGAGCGAAGAAGGGTGTGGAAAGATAGGGGCAGGGTGCGCGGCAGTACAGCCGAATCGAGTCTGGACAACAGCGCTGGTACGGAAACGGCATCATTTAAAATCACACGCCCAGGCTAACTCTGCTCCCTGCAGTGTGTATAATCCAACACCCAGTCACCCAAACGAGATAACCGAGTGAGAAAAAACTTTAGGGTGATTCCCAAGGCAAGCAAAGAGGAATGAGGAGTGAAGAAAGGTGCGAAGTCTAAAACGCGGCAAGGTCACAGAAACAGAAACACAAAGCGGTGGTTGAAGCCGTTCACCTGCAAAAGCCGGTTGTAGACATCAAGGGCAAGATCTTCCTCTGTAGATGGGAGAAATGACCCAGAAAAAGACAGAAGAGATGCCAACGAGGCGTGACAAAGACCTCGAAAGGCATCGTGGAAGAGAGCTAGTTCTTTTGTAGGCCAAACGGGTGGTAACGAGGCAGAACAGGCGGAGCCGAAGATGAAGCGCCGAACGAGTTCCAAATCTGATACCTAAAAGGAGGAAGGAAGGGGACTGCTTTCAGCATATATTTCTAGTCGCTATGCAACTGCCTCAGACTGAACCCGGAAGTACAACGGGACGAGCATTTCCAGTAACCCGATCGGGGAATACACTTCCAACATAATATTCCCTGTCACGACTGACAGGACATTGGATCCCTGACTCAATGGTAGGGCGTTAGGTTTAATAACGCCCGATGACCAAAGAACACAGTTGCGGCAAATCTGGGCCTGAGCACGGCTTGCTGACGACGGCTAATAAGCCAGAAATGGCCATCCTAATCCCCTCTTTGTCGTGACTCCTTTCAGCAGAGTAAGGTGACTCTACAAGTATACCGTGGACCACAAATGAGCAGAAATGCAGACCGCAGTGGCACACTAGTCCTGTTAGTGACAGAACAAAGACAACAAGTTTAAAAAAATCCCCCGTGCGCACGGCTTCAACACAAAGCAGAACGGAGACGCGAAGTGTTCGCTGAGAAACAGGGTCGGTAGACCGCTACGTGAATCCACCTTATTGGCGTTTCGCATGACTCATCCGACGTGCCCGTGAGGTGATTTTGTCGATCGCGTGTGGGAAGACTGTCAAATTCTCCCTCCAGCACGGGAACAGCGTTTGGCAGTTCAGGCAGAACGTTGTCGGAGTTGAACAGCAGACCATCAAACACGATCAGAGTGCAGCGATTTTGGCAGGGCAATGGTATGTTGCAAGATCGAAGAAGCAAACGCTGGAGCAGAAACGCAGTGAAATTGGTATGAAGGAACCAGGGAATTACATGTGGCCTCCGGGGAGTTGGCGCCCGTAAAGAACAACCCACAGAAATGATAAGTTGCTCATCAGGATAAAGCGAGGAAATGCGTTTGCTTCCGAGCCCACATTACACAATCTTCGTTGGCCTTCAGCATCGTTAGGCATTTTGCGATGTTTAAATGAAAAGAGCATACGGCCAGGATGTCCTATTAATGTCACACTTCTAGAATAAACCCACAGGGATGGAATGGGACCTGAGACGGCGTATGTGGCGCGCCCCAGATGGAGACCAATTAGCTGGACCGACGAGCCAAAAGCTTCCTTGCGACACAAGGATGGCAAACGTTGTGCTCGTAGGACAAACAACAAGTCGTCCGTGATGAAGTTCGCGTGTTCCGCCGTCAAAGGTGACGCTGGTTCCGTTCGTATGTGGGGTGTCATCTATAGGAGTGGGAGGAGTGATTTGTTCAACTTGAATAGGAGTGTAGTTGATGAGGAATACCACAGCAGCACGAAATCCTGTGTGGGGACTGACACGAGTCACTTGCTTTAACAGGAAGATGACGTCTGACCCTGTCATTCTTCGACAGTGGAGTCTTTCAAGGTTATGCATAGCGTACGCTCACTTCTGAGGTTAAGTACTCTGCCGGCTTTGAGCCCAATCGCAAATGTCGAGGATCATATTGGCTGCAAATCAAAGGAATCGGATAACTATGGCCAAGTGCCAATCCTAATGGGAGCATTTGCCCCCCGCGTTGGTTATATCAATACTGAGAAGCGCAGAGATGGAGAGGTGCTAAAGGACTTCTCAGTACTTATAGACACACACACCTGGCAATCCCAATCAGCCGCGACATTATACACTGCAGGCCACCAACGCCTGAGACAGGCAGGGCGATATCGTCAATGTAGTGCAGATCAGCCAGACGACGCTCCGGTGCAAATTCAACACTGTCAAGGACTTTCGAGAATTCAGCCAATGGCATAATTAAACAGAACGGGCGACACAATATAACCCTGTTAAAAACCAAACAAGGTATAGAATGGCTGTGGAGATTGCAGTACACAGGAACTCGCGCAGTGGTGGCTTGATCAGGACAGCTAATTTTACCGGAATACGGCATATTTCAATTATTAGTCACACAAACTCACGCTGGACGAAATCAAAAGCTGTGAATTCAATGAAGTAGATGGCCGTCGGTTGCTGGTAGCCATGACGAAATTCCAAAATGCGTCTGGTGGGTGCGTCCACGTTCGGCTCTGAACCCGGCTTGGTTGGGTTTCGTGAAGTCAAGAAGTCAGGACGCCAGTGGATCGAAGCAAAGCTTATAGACCTCCACGAAGATGGTCTCTCCGGGTGCTTTGTTGTTGTGCGGCATCTGTACTGCACATGCGATTTTTTCCGGAGGAGGGTAACAAGTCAATGCGTAGGCCGAATTGGAGTGAAACTCCGATACGGATGAGATGGTAGGCTAGTCATACAAACTGTGGAATTTGAAATGCCCACGCAAACGCTAGACTTGTGCCAAGTTGTCAGCGATACTGCCACCACTGCCATCGCAAACGGACTCATTCTGTGCAGAAGGCTTACAACTACCTTAGCAAATAGTTTGGCAGTTTAGAAGTGTCACTGGCGTTTAAGACCTACTTCTTGGCGCTTGCCACTTCAGCCTGAGATTAAGTGAGACGTGGTTATACAGCCGCACCTGATGGACACAATACTGTTAGGGATTAGATTTAAGAGTTAGAGTTAGGGCAACTATTTCTTAACCACTCAAAGTACAACCGCGCATTCTCAACAGCTTTTGCATACAACTACTTGACCTCGCCGCCTGTGCGTTCCCCGGCCCCACCTGTAAAAATCCCAATCACCACCGGCCCCGTATTACATGCGGCTGGGGTTTGTTTACCTCAGGTGCGGCTACATAACCACATCTGGCCCAAGATTTCCTTATTTATTAGAAGAAGAAAATTGGCTCTCCGGAACGGGTTTATTTAACTGCTGACGTTTCAAAGAGCTGGGTCGGCTACGCATTGACTTGTTACCCTCCGGAAAAAATCGCATGTGCAGTACAGATGCCGACTTTGCCAATATTTTCTGGAGTTGACGGAAGGAACAATGGTTATGGGATATAGCTCGAACTGTCTGAGTAAGGTCGTTGAACCAGTGTCGTTGGGTGAATCCGATAATTCTTCAAACTGCCTCGCTTCAACGATGACCATTTATCATTGCCATCTGCTTGGATCCGGATCTCGAAGTTCAACCGGAGTTCTGTACTAATAACCTCGGCAATGCTAGGTTATCGCAGTATGGCAACATTAAAGCGTCCTGAACAAATGAAAGGTGAACTTTCAGACGTTCGAACGAGAACATGGTCTGGACCAGCGGTGCTGCCAATTTCGGCACCACGCAATGGCCTGCCATCATGAACCCGACTGCGGAACCCTGAACTGACTAGAGTGTAGACTGAATAGTCGTACGACTGTTATTTGAATAAGAGGTAGGCAAATGCCTGGCGATGCTGAAGGCGTGTATTGGTGACAGCTAGCTGGTTCTAGTCCGCAAAGCTCAACACTTTTTCACCACTGTGACACCACAAAGTTGTTTGGGAATTGACTGTTCTACTTCGACCAGTCCGGCAGCAGTCAGCAGATCACGGCTAAGGAATCTTTAAACCAAGTCCTGCAGCTGCGAGTAGGTTCCTTTATCATGCTGGCCAACAGCTCATTTTGGATTAGTAGAATTAGGAGGCAAAACTCGCATATACTAACTTATCCACGACTCACATCACTGAGCCACGCAGCAGGTCTGGCCGGACAGACGTTGGGGGCATGGTCAATGAGTCCCCTGGCCTGTGCACACCACCAATAGACGAGTTTTGATTCGTCGGGACTGTTGGAAAGGGCTTCAACGGCAGATTCATAGACAACCGGGTTGCAGCAGAGGGGGAGAGTACTGGCACAGTCATCACCACTACCGCCTGCCACTGAGGTGTGATCGTTAGACGTGGCGTAGCGTGTCAGTGCCGGCGATGGATTAGGCAGAGGAAAACCGAAGGACGGTTGGCCCAGACTGGAAACTCCCATGGCCTGCAGTTGAGATATGTAGGTGGCACAGGCCGACCTACTACTGACGGCTGACGGTGGGGCAAAACTGAGAACAGAGGAAAGAGTGAGTAAGAAAGGGTCTTCATAGTTTACGTCGATTTCTTTTTTTTACAGAGCTCACTCGTTCCGTTTTGCCTTGCGGGCTCTCTCTCGAGCCCAACCAGCAGCCGCGCACGATATAGACAGAATGGTATTACCGACAAAGACAACGGAGACTAAAATGACCATTTCTGGCCTATTATTCGTCTTTGGCCAGCCATATCCATGCTCGAAGTGTGGAACACCTGGAGTTCGATTTCACTACCTGTTAGTTGGAAGTCCAACGCCTCTAACCACTGGTGTTCTACACTTCGGCGTTGGGTAAGACTAACTGACGACGGTTAATAAGCCAGAAATTACCATTTCAGTCGGCCTTGTCTTTGTCGGTAATACTGTTCTGCCTAAATCATGCGCCGATGTGCGGCTGCTGGTTGGACTCAAGAGAGAAAGAGAGCCCGTAAGGTACAACGGAACGAGTGAGTTCGTAAAAACGATCAGTGAGCACCCCTCTACCATTGTACATTCCCGATCGCAACCGACAAGACGAGCCCCGTGCCTTAGTGGTTAGAGGCGTTTGACCTCTAACTAACAGGTCGCAGGCTTGAGCCGAAGACGCTCCACACTTCGGGCATGGATATGACTGGCTGAAGACGGCTAAGAAGCCAGAAATGGTCATTCCACTCTCCCTTGTCTTTATAGGCAACACCATTCTGCCTATAGGCGGGTGGCCATGACAGTTACTGGCGTTCATTAGGTGTCTCAGGTGTTTCTGGTAAGTGTTCCGAAATCTCACAACAAACAACAGCAATTTACACAGAGCATCCAGACTCGATAGTCTATTGGTTGCTCCTGATAAGGACTACTATAGTCCCGGTAGGCGTTGTTCACTCGACCATCATTTGGACTACAGCTCGGAGACTTGGGTAACATCGAATTCAACTCTCCCCATACCCATCTTTTCAGATGGAAAAGTCAAGGCAACTGGAGATGGGTGTGGTCGTGGCGGCCTATTAGGCATCCGTCTCTACCTACGCGCGCCACACGTGTGCATGTTCCTCACTCCATATGAGCCTGACTTCATTCATTAGAACGTCACATCTGCGAGAGTTGCCACAGGGCTACATTAAAAAACCACTGTAACCTGGCTCTTAGTGTCACGGCCCAAGTTATCTCACCGGTTGAGAACCTTCCAAGCTATGAAGTTCAGAAGGCAATGTCACCTCGAAAGCACATCAGCTCTTTTATAGTGAGGGAAGGTAGACGACTGGTCGCACCCTAGCTTCTCTCTACTATCAGGAGCTACTGACATGAGTTGCCCTTATGGAACTCTGGTCGATGCAATTTCCAGTTGAATAAAGTTTGGCAGTTGACTATAGTGCAAATAGCAGGTGTGTGAGACGCACTGAGGAAAGGTCGACCAGGAGCGGTCTCACTGTCCTGTCGTGCAACAGAGGACTGAACTAGGACGGCGGGATGATATCAGGTACATTGGCTGCTATGGAACAAGGTCGTCTTCTTTTGCGTTCAGCACACGTGAAAGCTACGACATGGCAGATGCTTTTCGATCTAAAATGAATTTATTTCGTATTTTCGGCTGCCTGCATTAAGGTTAATGAAGTTTCTAACATTCTGATCACCGCTTATGAAAAGCATTTACGTGCGGATCTGCCAAAGCAGATTGACTTTCCGACAATTTTGGTTAGATGCTAAGACCAAGATTACCAAGAAAGGAAGAAGTAGGATGTCTTCCACCAAAAAACGCAAATCTATGCCTACAGTCAAGTTCCGACTGCTCAGTGGTAAGTTGGGACCTTGCCAACTGAGAGAAAACGAACTAGTAGTCTTTGCTATTAAAATGCCAGTGCACGACAAAAAAAACATAAAAATATCAAATCGTCATCAAACATATTTTTGTTTTAGGCTTTTTAATTTCCACGGGAATAAGGTTCGGTCCGAAAGTTGAGTGCACGCGGGCATAAGCTACTCTTTTTTACCGGTGCATGAGTAAAATACGTGAGCCAGAGACGACGATAAGAGCTAGTTTCTTACTGGATGGTTTGGACGGCCTCGGCGAGTACAGCGACGAGGGAATCCACATCCACCAGACTCTGTGACAGCCGACCCACTGCGGTGTGTAGGCGGGCGCGAATGTGCCGAATAAGGGGATGGGCAGAGGCTAGAATAACAGCCGAGGTAAGTCGTTGGGAGGCAGCGGGCTTGGTAGTGGTAGTCGGCGGTGGCGGCTTGCTCACGCTGTCAGCATCGGCAACGTCGGGGTTGGCCGTGGGGAGGGAGCGAAGGAGACGGCTGCCCACAATGCGAACGTGTGCAGGTGGCGAGGATAGCAGGGGGTCCAGCTGGGTGCCGAGGCTGGATGCGGCGTCTGCAGAGGCGATCCTGGTCACAAAGGACTCCCCACGCTCTAGATGTTCACGTAGACTTCTGACAGTCCACGTTGTTGACGATAGCGGTTTGGAAGTGTCCTCTTCCTGCTTTTTCGACCCCACCTCCTGCTGTGTCCGGCTGGGCAAGCCAAACTGGTTGGATATTGCCAGCCAGGCGCAAACTTCTTCCAACTGGACAAAAAATTAAAAAAAACGGTTCACACAGTTGCGAAAGCAATTAGCTGTGAGCGGGATTCGGAAGATAGTTGTTTCTTCTCGAACCTCTAGAGTCTAAAGAGGAGGTCGGAATCCCAAATACAAAAATCTTTTATTACGTTGTTAGGTCCGGACAAGACTTGAGAGAAATGCAATGACAATCTGCCATACTTCAAGAGTCTCACTGTACGTTCTGGCTAGAATTCCACCATCAGTATACTGTTCAGTTACTACTTAATGGTCTAAAACTTCTCCGGAAAGCCTCACTCCAAGTTGAATAAGTCAGTGTGGGCAAAGGGTATTTCCCAGGAACTCACTACAGGTCTGCATATGTGACTTTATAGAGCTTCATCAAGTTGGTTTGGCACGCTACCGATCAGGCTACTCATACCGCTGCTTGGAATTTACTTTGTTTTTGTAGGTCGATTAGCAAAAAACCAATAAAAACTAGATAACCTAAACTGTGGTCAGTGACGCGGAACATTGGCCCTAAAATTTAGGGCGCCGCATCATGTCAGTGGACGGTAATGCCTGTACCGGGATAGCTGCCCGAAGATGCAATGGCTTGCATGGCTGTCTTAACAAGATAATTTTGACAGTGGTCTGATTCGATCACTGCTATCTGTAATACCGTTGTTTGTCTTTGTTAACATGATAGGGACGAGTGAAAGGCTGATCACTGTGACTCAGCAGTGAGGATGCGACAAGCGTCAAGAACACGTTTTTAAAGATTAGGAACGTACAAGAGTTTGCCTTGAAAAGAAAGGCAGTCCAGTCGGAATAAATCGTCCGTTACGGACCATCACTTCTCCGGAAAAAAATGCGGGAGCAATCTGCTGACGGATTTGCGTATATTGAGGCAGAACTGTGACGATTTCCGCACCCGCAACGTCTAAGTGGCAAAGTCTGCATGAGTTGCACAAGTGACGGACTCGAACTCCACACAAAACCGTCCTAAATGTGAGAGCTTCGAATCTCACATTGTTAGGAGTGCCAGTATGGAAATACAAACAGGGAGCCATTGTTGTCTAAACCCTAGACCTGAGCAAGATCATGCTATCTTATTAACTGGCCAATTTCTGAGTCATGCATGTCAGCCCTTGGTTTGGTTTGTAGTCGGGAGAAAAAGCGTCGGACCAGAGCTACGATAGAAAGCATAAAACGAAGGGCTTCCACTGCAGCCGTCTACTGATAAAAGATAGAACCCACGCTCCTCAGGATGTTCAATTCAACCCAACAAAAAATGATATTTCCGAATTTGCATGACTTCCCTACGTTCTGAAAAGTCCTTTTCGACTACTTGACCATCTACAAGGGCACTTGCAAGTACATGTGAAACCATTTGCCCAAGCAGGCTGTACCACCTCCTGTCAGGCGAAAATAGAAGCCCTATTGTTTTATGACATGTGCTGAGTCTGTGTAAGCCTTTAATTGATGCCACACATGCGTGTGATAAGCGCAAGGAGGCTCATGCCACCTAGGCCATGGCTTAAACCCTAAAGTCACCCGGAGTGCTCAAGCGGCCCACTGATGCTTAGGAAAGGGGGACTCATACAGGGTTAACGCTTCGCCTGGAAATGCCGCGCATGCCCCATCACGATGAACATAACGTGCTCTAAGCTATTGCGACACGTTAAATGTACCGGCAAGGAAGGCCGCTATCAGACGAGATGATTTGGTCTTCCTATGGAACGGCAAACAGACTTTCGTGTGACCCCTACAGCGCATGTCTGATCTGAGAGACCCATCTTTCCTGCAAGCCTGATTCAAGTGAAGGTAGGGATCAAGTCGTGTATAGCGCCCGCATATGAGTTACTTAGCTTTGTCGGTCTTCATCACTAGCGACGGACAAACTATCCCAAAGGCAGCCATCGTTGTGCATTCAGGCGGCTCCATTCCACTGCAGCTGCTCGACGGTAGACACCGGAAAGGCCAACCCCGTGATTTCACCACCAGATAAAGAAGGATTATGAGCTTGTGTGGCTTTTCTTAAGATAGGCTCTTAGTCTACAAGTGAAGCCCTGGATACATCATTCAGAGTGGTAACGGTTACAACGCGCCCACCAACGTCTGGCGATTGAATACT
>CACRXP010000086.1:971144-982028 GCA_902702965.1 Spirometra erinaceieuropaei
TACTGCCCAGATACGGGAAGTTCTCTACCACTTGCAGTTGATTTCCGTTCACGTTGATTTGCGGCGGCGCGTTGGGGGCTGTGGCTGAGTTGGGCGGCGGTTGGTGCATCACCACCGTCTTCTGCGTGTTAATGACCAGCCCGAAGTTCTCGCAGGCGTCTGTACTGGGATTGGCGTCAAAATTTGCGTTTGCACAGTATCTGTACTTACTAACGTAGTCTGCCCGCAAAATTAACTATTCGTTAGGCAGTCTTCTGATGGGTGTGTTTTCGAAATTCGACTTATTCCACAAGATTCAATCGCATGCTTATAAAGACCCATTTCGTACGTAGAGTTGATACTGCTAACATCCCAAGTGTCACCGAAAATATACAGGGTAACTCGACCGGCGCAAGCGACGAGATCCAAAACTGCTCTACAAGACGACCGCAGCTGTGACTTTCACATGAAAGTGTTTGTGATGAAGCAGACTTGTGCCGCACTTACCTTGCCCCCTTTCCACACTCATCGTATTCTGTTGTTAAAACAACCTGAGAGGTGCACAGACGCGATGCCTCTCAGAGTTTTACATCCCACTGCGCACAACCCCACCCTCAATTCCGCGCGTATCAGGTCCTATTGTGAGCCCACCTACGAAACTGAAGATATCACAAAGGCCAAAGTAAGAGGCAGGTATTTCGGCCTGACCCTCAGCGCCAACTGGGATCGAGTGTTACCCGTAAATTAGTGACCTAAGCCACGACTGTTTGCGCTCATGAAGGCAACAGAACGTATTTAGTTGTTTAGAATAGGAACTTAGCGCTGTATTTACCTCGCTCCCCCAATAAAATAAAAGAGGTGAGTTCCAAGAAGTTGTCGCGAAGAAGGAGACAGGGTCGCTGGAACAAGAGCTTTATTAGTCTGACGCTTCGGATTGTCACTCAAATCCATCATCAGAGACAGAGTCTGATAAGGGTGGTAAATTGACCAAGTGTCGCAGTATTTATAGGATGTAGTTACTAGGCCGCTACATACCAATCGCAGTTGGCTGCTCCCGAGTGCATCACGGCTCAACTCGCCAGGCGATGAAGTACGCAGCTGCCGTGCAGTTGCTCTGCGCTTGTGTGCCGGTCAAAATTATCGATTACCACGCTCATCGCACACAGTCCAGTTGCTGACGGCCGGACTTCGTCATCTGTGTGGACTCTTGGGCAATTTGGCTCGCCGATATTGAAACCAGGAACGGTGGTCATCCGCACGCTGTCCTCACGGCTAACTACTTCACCAAGACAAAATCTCAGCGCCGAATATGGAGCGGGGAGGTCGTTGCGATTGTCGATTGATTGGGGACCGGAAAACCAGGACTCGAACAGTTCGCGGCTTACGCGGCTGTCACCTCTGACAATAATTTCTGCTTTGTCAAATTTAAATGTGTGGTTGGGTCCCGTCGAGTGTGCCGCGACTTGGGGGCTGACGTCTTTTCCCCTCACTGCTGCTGCGTGCTCGGCCATCCGGGCTCGCGTAATTCATTGATATTTTGGCAGATTTTGACTAATTCATATTGACCCAACTGTGAAAAACTCAGCGCATCGGTGGGAGGCGCTGAGTTTTTCACAGTTGGGTCAATATGAATTAGTCAAAATCTGCCAAAATATCAATGAATTACGTGAGCCTGGTAGTCATCTGGTGGATTCAAGGTGAATTACTTAGGAAATCCTGCTTGGGCAGTCAACTTACTGTATCAGATTTGGTGGATTCCAGACGTTGCAATAGGTTGGGCGGGTAACTTGACCCAAATGTGATTAAACTCGCGTCGTCCGGCGGGGCCTCGTAGCTCAGGTGGTTAGAGCGTTGGCTGCGCTAAAGCCTTCCCCTTACTGCGTGGGATCACGCCGGGAAATGTCAAATGATACAAAGGGAGATGGACCCTCTGGATGAGGGAGTGATTCCAAAATATCAGCTAGACAACCGGTGGAGAATGTACCGCTACCGACAACTGCGGGGTGGGACCGTGGAAAGTGTCAACTTGAAGCGGAAAATACGGGACAGTAACTGCGACAACGGCAGGAAGGGGGTCACGGGGGTGTGAGGACAGAGCACCGGTTATTTTCGTTGACACGCGGTCACACCATCTTCATCCTGGATCCGCGCTCAAAACGTGCTTCTCATCCAAACAACTTTTGACAGGTCAGAGGATGTTCAAATGGCGCGCACAATCACGCCGGCAATTGTTGCGTGCGTACAGCGTGCGGCGTGTACTCTACACTGATCGATTGCGTTCTTGTTACATACGTTCCTTATTCTACTTAACCTTTGCCTTTTGTGATTAAAATGCTTGGGCACGGAAGTGAATGAACTCATCAGGAAGAGAGAGGACTTCCAAGACTTCGACTGACGGCTTCAAGACCCAACATTACCGGCATGGTCTAGTTAGGCCTAAAGAGTCCATACGGAACATTAACAGGCCGTTTATTGGTCTGTCTTCGGGGCCGGCATACCGATGGCTTCGCCAAGAGAGTATTTTATGTCCCTTTTGGTAACGAAATAATAATTTACATTAATCTCAAGGGAAATGCATGTTAACTCGCATTTTCGGCAGATATCAATTAAGTATGGTGATAGCGGTTGAGGTTAATTACTTATTTGATAAAACACACTCACCTTAGCGAGAAATACTCCTTGGTACGAGTGTGAGGAAGAATGGGCAATGATTATCTGGTTTCTGTATATTCTGAGTACTTTTTACCCTATGCTGTTTTACGACGCCTGTTGGATCGGATTTGATTAGACGTGAATTTTAGATGTTCGTCTTCGATATAATCTTACATGACGTGAAAACGTCCTCAACTTAAGAGCTGATGTCAGAGGTTGGTTAGTAGCCCCTAGTGAGTGTGGTCATTACTCAACTCCATTCACAAAATGCAAGATCCCCTATGACTAGACGGAGGTGCTAGTAAGATGTTTCCAGCAGAAATATGTGATTTTAACGGATCAAAGAAAGGCAGAAATCCTAAAAAACAACGGCTTTACCGCGCCAGTATATGTATATATAACGGCGAGTAAGGACGCGACAGCATGTGTACACCACGGCGTTGATCGGCTGCCTGTGCGTGTACACCCATTATTGAATGACTTGACTAGTGCATGTGTGGTATGGCTGCTACGTCAATACTCAGGAGCGCACGCTTTCTCATGGATGGGGACCCAAACCGCAAGTGTGCGGTCACCTTCGGCTGTTCAATTCGGTTGGATAACCGATGCTTGATAGCACACTGTCGATGGTATCCTGACGCAGATGAACTGCTGGAGAATACCACGCATACAGAGGTGATATACGGACACCACCTACCTCGGTCAGATGAGGCATGACCACAGCCGTAACACTTGAATGTAAGCAGCGTGCTAGTAGTCTTCACCAAACGCATCGATGAACATTTTGGATGCTTCTACTTAACACCTCCCTGGCATCGTTAATCGGCGACCACACTCTAATAGCCATTACTGACTGTGGAGCTACACCAGAGGAGGGTGTCTGATTTACGTTCCTCCACACGCGAAAGTCACTGAATTTACCCCTGTCCACCCCTTCCGGGGATGGCAACCGGTCAGGCTGATTCGGGTGGTCTTCTCATCGTAAAAAGTCGTAACACAAAGTGGAGTTCAGCAGTTGCTTGAGATGACTTAGCAGATCTATTTTGGGGACAGTGTTTGTCCTCTCGCCGAGGAGTAAGTTAGAAAGTGTGCCCTGAAAGTGCTGGTTAAACGCACATTCGCCAAGCCGACTGCGGCTTTAGAACGCGAAGTGTGCGGTCACAATGATACACGGTAGAAAGTCAATCCTTTCCACATCAAAGTGACGCTGTCCACTTTGGTAGAGCTCGACTCTAGACAATACAATGTTCAACTGACCATGAAGGACAGCTGTGGCTGCCATGAAACTAATCTGTTACAAATAAGCATTACGACTGTCGGTTACACATGTGTTTCCGAACAAAAGACGATTGGAAAAGTTGGATATCAAATAACCTTTACCTTGAGCGGATTTTCAAAAACAGAACGATGGGTCAGTGTAATCGCTTTTGTCATTAAGTTCGGCGTGGTGAGAGGGCTGCCCTGCCTGCCTCGGTTAATCAGCAATTTCTTGTGACAGTGGGATGCTCGTTTTTATTATCGGCGTTTGCGCCCCTACAGTGACAAGCCACAATTACGCGAAGGACAAACTCAGCAATGACTTGCAAACGCTCCCAGTGACTGTGCCGAACGGGGACAAACTGACTATCCTTGGTAGCTCGGTCTCGACATCGACACAGATCACGTTACCTGGGAGGGAATGGTGGGTGGCCGTGAGACGGGCAGCTGCACCAGCAGTGGCCTTTTCTTCCTGCAGGCCTACACAGAACATGGCCTTCGATTGACCACCACCGTATACCGTTTCCAGTTTCAAGAGAAGGCGACATGCATGGCACATCTGCTCACGTCACATGCAGCTGTTGGACTTTAGTTGATGTCGTAACTCACTTAATGTCATGAGTTTTCACTTAAAAATCCCTATAACGCAAAATTCGCCAAAACTGCGTCCCATATAGTCTTACAGCGACGGACAGAGACTGTTCTTGAGAGAAAGACACAGTTTAAGTCAGTTTATTAAGAGAATGAGGTTTTCGTCTTTAAGCTCCCAATTTCTATCCGAAAACAGCAATAGAATCAATTTTTACATCAGTGATTCCGAAAATTCAAAAGTTGTCAGAATGTGTGGGCCAGGCGGAAACCGACGCCAGTAACACAATCCTGATTATACGCATGATAGTTTATCGGCAAATGAGCATCCAGTTTGCATATAAAAGACTTAGCAGTTTCGGAAAAAAACTACCGCATTGAGGGGTCTATTCCATGCTCCATCGACCCTCTACGAGAAGGCGTCCCGTTGGACGTCCGTATGGGCCAGCTTCCTCTGCAGTTTAAAGGGATGGCCAATCAGACGGCCCGTCCCAGCCAATTAGAAGAATTCGTCATATTCTAGGGCATAATCACGACCACTTGAAATCTGGTAGGTTAGAATAAGATCGCAATGAAGTTGCCTATAATTGTGAGGAAATAGATTTCGTTCAGTCAGTCTGGCTTCGTAAGGAAGATTACCAAGATTCTTGACCATCTTTGTGGCCATCGCCCGAACTCTTTCCGGCCGTTAATAATCCTTCCTGAGCCACATCAAAACAATTAATTTTCTCTGAAAACTAGAATTTAAGAGAACGACTATATTCATAAGGACACAACACCCGTCCAGCGGTAAACACTGGACGACGACGCATTCTCATCCAAGAGTTACAAACACATCGACCTAAATCATCAGCATTCAAGCAGTGCTCTTGCCTGAGTCCTACTCAGCCATCTGATCATACGTTTAGATTAGGGACTCCATGCGGAAGAACATCGTGAATTCCGGAAACTACACAAAACCACGGATGTGTTCTTCGCGGACCGCCAACTGTAAGCAAAATGCCAGAAAATGCCGACCAGCCCATAAACCATTTTTTGCGATCTGCCGAACACCTCCAACAGAGCAAAATGCGATATACTATGGACAATGCTACTGACATTCAGATGTTCGGAGAAGGTAAGACGGTGGGATCATGACGCGCGTCACAGACGATGGAGCAGCCGCTGATGCTTTCTAGGCGCCTACTGAGTTAATGAAGGGCTGGGTACTCACTCCTACCCTCTTAAGTCTCATTTTCTCCATCATGTTTATGGAAGCCTGTAGTTAGGAGCGAGTGGCAGTCGACACTGATTACTGAACCGGCAGAAAATTTCCCGGCATCTTAAGCCTAAAAGCATCTACAGGGATGATCGCGAACTATGCAACTGTGTGGACTTCCCTTGTCTTGGTCACCCCAACTTCAGAATGCGATTAGTGCGAGAACACAGTGATCATCCGCCAGCCAGCGTTAAATATGGACTACAACGAAGTCAGGATCAATGACAACGAAACTCGTCTTACACCATCCGATAAATTTACATACTCGAGGTACGCCGTGACTGCTGCTACTACCCTATGCCGACAACTAGGGGACGACTGGTGAGGAAATTTTTGACTTACGCAAGGTTTCTTCTGATATTTATTGTTGTCAATTTGTAGAGGGGGCGCTAGTGAGGGACGCACTCGAAGACCCTCCTAAAGTCAATGTATGAGACATACCGCATGCCTTTTATCGAAAGTTTTGTCCAACTCTGCTTTAAATGAAACTACTTCGTTATACATGATCCTCCTTTACGAAAGCCATACTGAGTATTGGGCAATAGACTGTAATTTTCCGACTAACTCGTTGGCCTTCTTTCGTTTTAATCTCTGTTTTTTAATCTCGTGTTACCCTCTGAGGTCTTTTCGATTTTCTCGACCTTGATAAGGGCACTAGCTCTTTATTAGATGCAACAAACATTTTTTAAAAAAGCGAATATCCCAGCATATTCGCGATGCTTCGGCTTTTCTCTAAGAAACAGTGTTCTTGCCGTGTATTTCATCTCATATCTTTCACTGCATATATTGCAAATTATAGGCAGTTCTCCTACAAAAGTGCCAGGTCATCACTTCAGCAGAGTGGGAATAGGTAATATACCTCACCCACGCCGTCAAGATCTATCGTATGGACGGGGTTCAAACAACCAACCTGTTGCCTTCCGCTTGTTCTTGTTGGAATTAGGACGTGCTGTGTGGAGAGATATTTAGAAGACGGTAGTGGAAGACAAACTTTGATTAGTTTGCTGCTTGCCACTCTGTTGAAAGTCGGGTGCACTGAAGTCGTCTATGAAAACAACATCTGATCAACTGCTGATCTCTTTTGCGTTCTGTAGCAGACACGCATCAGCATCGGTATTCATCTTTTACGGTCAGCAGATAGTCGCTGCTTCAAGGGTCTGCCCTACTCGTGATTTTATAGTGGGTCCAAGAGCATCCTTGTCGTCAGTAATCACCTCGGTCTCCTCAGACGCGGTTAAGTTGTTCCTTAGATGCATAACCAGTCCACAATGGTGGTATTTTCTGTCTCCTAAATAATTTGTATTTTCATGCTGACCCAACTGTGAAAAACTCGAGGCCTCGGCGGGATTCGAACCCACGCAGTAAGGAGAAGGCTTTAGTACAGCCAACGCTCTAACCACCTGAGCTACGAGGCCCCGCCGGACGACGCGAGTTTTATCACACTTGCGTTAAGGAACCCGCCCAGCCTACTGCAACGTCTGGAATCCACCAAATCTGATACAGTAAGTTGACTGCCCAGGCAGGATTTCCTAAGTAATTCACCTAGAATCCACCAGATGACTATCAGACTCGCGTAATTCATAGATATTTTGGCAGCTTTTGAATAATTCATATTGACCCAACTGTGAAAAACTCAGCGAATCAATTGGTTAGAGCGTTGTCAGTACTAAGGCCTTCCCCATACTACGTGGGTTCGAATCCCACCGAGGCGCCGAGTTTTTATAATTGGGTCAATATGAATTATTCAAAAACTGCCAAAATATCTATGAATTACGTGAGCCTGGTAGTCATCTGGTGGATTCTAGGTGAATTACTTAGAAAATCCTGCCTGGGCAGTCAACTTACTGTATCAGATTTGGTGGATTCCAGACGTTGCAGTAGGCTGGGCGGGTTCCTTAACGCAAGTGTGATAAAACTCGCGTCGTCCGGCGGGGCCTCGAAGCTCAAGTGGTTAGAATTGGCTGTACTAAAGCCTTCTCCTTACTGCGTGGGTTCGAATCCCGCCGAGGCCTCGAGTTTTTCACAGTATGGTCTATATGAATTATTCGAAAGTTGCCAAAATAGCTATGAATTAATAAAAATAATAATAATTTTATTTAAGGCCAATTTACAGGCATTGTCAGGGAAGCTTTAAACACAAATCTGGCCAGCAGTGAAAAAACACCTGAGGGAAAGGAATGAAAATATAGTTGATGGTTTTTATGGTTTGGAGGGTTCAGGAGAAACAAAAACTGCTGGCGACAAACATTTGACCGTCAAGTAGGGAGGGGCTGCATGGTATCGGATAATATCAGTCGCCAATTTTTTTCATGAATTTGGAGCTAGTTCAAACAGAAGCGCCGATGAACATCTGTCGTTGTTGGCCAAATAAATTTTCCCTGGTGAAACCGGCCATAGTGGTCAGAGACCACGAACGCCATCGCTACGGCGGGGTCGATCAGAGGTTTCAGCACCAACAATTTGTGGGAGCTTTCCACAAAATCTCGACCGTCAAGAAGGAATGGGTTGCACGGTATCGGAGATTATCAGATGCCAATTCCTTTCATGAGGTTGGGGATAGTCAAAATAGGGCGTCGAAGAACAGCTGTTGCTGTTGGCCAAAGTAATTGTCCCTGGTGAGGCCGGCCATAGTGTTCAGAGACCACAAACGCCATCGCTACGGTACAGTCAATCAGTGGATTCAGCACCCAAAATTTGTGGGAGCTTTTCTGAATGCAAAAATTGAGTAATAGTTCTCTTAAATAAAGGATAATTTTGCAGAGTTTTCACACTCATGGGTAGTTTATTCGAAATAGCAATTGCACTTACAGAAAAGAACCGACGATACTTAACAGTACGTGCCAGAGGAAGAAATAAAAAGACCTCACAGTGACTGTTACGTCGGGGGGTGGATATGATGTCTTAAAGGGGTGAGTTGATTAACTGTGTGATTATATAAGAGCTTAAATAGAAAAAATAGTCCTTTTTGTAATCTACGGAACCATAAAGGATCAAGGCCTGTAAGCCGGCAACGTTCTTGGTAAGACAAATGTCGGTGTACCGGGGTTAAAACTCTCTTGGTAAAAAGTGTTGAACGGATTCTATTTTCTTCCGCTCAGTAGCACGCATGAGGCTAAATAAAAACGAACTGTATTCCAGGCCCGGTCTAACGTACATGTTGTAAAGGCGCGTTCTGATGTCCCTAGTTTTGAAGTTTCGGAGGATAAACCCGGTCGTTCTACGTGCTTTGGAGACTATCAAGGCATAGGGCTCCGAGGGTTTGAGACTCTTGGATCATAATTTTATTAATGGCCTTTCGCAGTCATCAGCTCACTGGAATGGTCAGGTTTCCGTAATGATATGACACTTGAAAATATATCAGTTACCTGGATTTTCAGCCTATCGAGTCTCTAGCACAGACCGTCGTCGTTGGTATACAATAATCCCAGTTTGGATCATTTGGCAGCGATTACTGGAGTTAGACTCTAGCTTACCATCATCATACTGATGTTGTTTTCGTTAGCATGGGCCGGATCGATAGAAAGACCGTGCGCATTCTTGCAAAACTCGTCTCTTGAAAAAAGTCAGATGCTCTCTTCATCCTCTAGTCTTTTTCGGCTCCGTAACGAATTATAGGCGCTTCAGACGCATGGTCTCAGAGCAATCCGGTTGAAAATACTCCAAATGATTTTAAAGGTGCTCTTTTCCAAACAGAAGCAACTGTAATACTCGAGTTACCTGATGGCTTGGTCTCGTCTGTGTTGAGGTCTTTGGGAGGTAGTTGAAGCTGTTCGTCTGTAGAAGGCATAGCAGACATATTCATCACGTCTCTCCTTTGTGTGGGGGTCTAATGGGTATGATCACGCGAATGTCAACAGTCAATACCAGAAATGAGCTTCCAACAAAGGAACGTTTATTGAATCGAGAACTAGGAGTAGGAGGAATTGTAATTTGTGGGGCAGAGGGGTAAAGGGGTGACAATGAAGTAAGGGAACCAGAAGGTATGCGCGAGCTTTTCTCCGATTTACCTTCCTTCCTGTCTAGGCGTCGGCACGCGGGGTTTCACCTCCTGCGCGTCCGCTTGGTGATCCGTCACCGAGGCTTCAAAGAGAGCGGATTGTCGTTCAGGGGAGCATTAACAAAGGAATTAAAACAAACTTAAATACGAATATCTGTTCTTTACACAACTTTACGTCTTCTTTGCTGCTTAAAATAATCTTGATAAGCCGCGGACGCCCACTTTCTGATTGGCCGCAGACTTTTTTTACTTCCTACAAGCTGCGCAAGACTGCCAACATCAGGTGTTGAGAACGATTAACACCAATAGTGGTCCTTTCCCCGAAGGTATGGAAGTTTGACGCTGTCAAAACCTGAACGACTACGCAACATTGGTGGTGGAGAGGTTCCCTTTTCTACTTCCATTCTTTTTGTTGATTGAATTTCCGAAGAGATCCACAGGAGTTGATCTTGAGTTTAAACACCTATTGTGATGGTTACTCCCCAACTAAGCAGGATTTAATACTTTTACGGTCAAGTAAATGTTCCATAGACCATGCGGAGTAGTAAATAAAGCTTTGTGGCAGTGGTTATCAGAGGAGCCTAGTCAAATAGCCTTTTGGTACAAATAAACTCTTGTTATCTACATTTAGGGGTGCAGGTGGGATGGGTAGTTTCTGTAATGTTACTTAATACAACGGGGAATTCTTTGGTGCCATTGCTAGAGTCTCCTTGTGCATAAACCCAGGTCGCATTCAAAAGAAACCTAGTTATCATAAAACCGTTACTGTAATATCCTTTACCTCCATTTAGTCATTATTGTTCTACTGTTTGAGCTTCTTTAAAATCGAAAGATCGAATTTGAAGTTCTGGGCTCCAAAATGGATATATGCGCATTGAACGCAGGGTTCATTCTCATATCTCATGCCTTTCGCGATAACTGGGTCTTTGACCCACTCTACCGATCCTAGGCTTTAGATGTAAGGAGAGTTACTCTAATTAACAGCTTAGGGGGTCTAAACACGCTTATTCATAGCACATTATGCTTGTAAAGACCTTCCGCCCCGAGCACATAAGCCACGTTAGGCCTTAGGTGCAATTTAATGCAGCCCAGTTGATTTTTCCTGTCGATTCACTCGCTTTAAGGCACCACAGCAATTGTGCGTATTGTGCTC
>CACRXP010000086.1:1014640-1026415 GCA_902702965.1 Spirometra erinaceieuropaei
CGCGTAAAACCCAGATGCTAATCACCAAAGGCCACAGGCTTCCCCCCGACCGCGATAACGCTGAAAATGACTCACTACACTCCATTTGTCACAAGCCACCTCTAATATTGATCGTTTATCGCCATACGGTCGCCGCCTGTGTTTTAGGCCGAAGTTCCATGCTACATCCAGCTCTCGGACCATATTGGTGGACGCTGTTTCCATGTGACTTGGAATCTCCGTTCACGGTTGACGGAGTGGCGATCCCCTGGCTCCGTGATAGGACCTTTGGCCTAATGCCTTATCGCATCAGGCGATGATTTGAATTCTCCCACACCACTTTTACTAACTTATTAGCAGCTCACAATGTTATAAGACCTAATTTGACTACGTGGCCGCAGAGGCCGCAAAGAAATTTTCCATTGGCTAATAGAATTGTACACAACCAGTGAAACCGGTGCGTTCTCCTGCGACTGTGCAAAAAAACTCGTTACTGTTCGATTTTCATTTTGAGTTTGCATCAGAGAATGCCGCTCTCAGACACGTCTACCCCTTGTCGGACTCCTCGGAGAGTTTACCTTCCCCGCATTTTCTGTCTTTTTCTCATCTACTCTTATTTGCCAACTAGCGCCGCGTTTTTTATATGAGTTAAATGATGATTTACCCTCATTCCTGTCCCCTTTGCCCTTTCACAGGTGACCCATATGAGCCGAAGTGAAATGACCTGTTTGGATCCAGTTCTCTTTGGTCCCTTCCTGCTTCTGTTAAATCAGTACTTCAATTGCCCCATCTCTGAGGTCTTCGTCCTTTGGTGTTGTTGCGTAAGTCATTACAGGATTATAAACATTTGTTTGGACCCGCGTTTTTCAAGGTGCACTCACCCCTAGTACCCAGCAGTCAACGTCAATGCAATAAGGTTGCACAACTGCCTCCAGAACAACAGTTCTCACGCTCATTAGTAGAAACTTGCAACCCCTTCTACCCTCTGTGCCCTCTCTGTGGCATTCAACTCTCCACGCTTACAGTCTTCTCGGTGAATCAACTACCCATCAGCGATTACGTTAGGCACTAAGACTTCCCAGGACGTCGATCAAAATAGTTAAATATACTGCAAGATGGAAAATGTACGGGCTCTACTGATCATCAGGAAACATGATCCCATGTTAATTAAGTAGCGTATAGTAACAAACCGGAACCTGCTTGAACAACTACCCGAGTAAAACGCATAGTAGAAGTCGCTAGCTACTGTTTGATTCGCCTGTCGTCGTTTGATTTTTCCACAAATGCAATCACATGTGGGTCTCTCCACCGTTATCCGCTTGGTTGAAATTCACCCACTAAAAGGGTTACACTTAATGCATGTGCATTTCGGTTCTGAAAGGAAGTTTATTAGTTGTTGTGTATTTTGCAAAAAACACATGTCTTTAGTTGTCTGTCAGGGCTTGTATATGTCCACTCAAGTAAATTCATGTAGCTTGTCATGATCCCATACAGGAGGCTCTTGGCGCTTGTCTGGCCTTTCAGTATGTTCGGATCCAGTTCTAGACTTAAAAGAGGAATTATTGAATATATGGGTAGTAGAGCCTCACACAAATTCAAGTTGCAAGATCCGGTCAACACGACCAGAGGTGGGCATGACCGCAGCGACTGACGATGCTTAACACCCCGTTTACACTACCTGTGCCCTAGCTCGTATTTCACGCCAACTTGGAGCTCTAAAAATCACATAAAGAGCACTTGCAATCTGAACCTCAGCCATCGGCAAAGTCAGTTGGCGGTCTTCCTAGCCATGACCATCAGCGCGTCGGAATAGTTTTGACGCTCCGTTGACTGTTTATGGTGCGGTATCGGATGCCGGATCGGAGTTGGATCGACTTCACCTTCTCCTCAGTCGTACATGTCGTAGTGGCCTGTCCGGATCAAGCAAATGGGATGTCTTTGTGCGCAGTGATTGGCGTATTGCGAAGTCGCCGTCTGTTGCCTCGCACCCGGACTCGGATTTCTCAGAGGCGAGGTGTGCCATAAGGACCATACTAAGAGGTAGTCATTGCAGCCTGACGCTTCTCTCAAAGGAAGACCGAGTCATTCTATCCGCTGGCAAAACTCTGAACCGCGGTCTAGACCGTCGTAGTAGTTTCAGCACATTAAAATAAGGATAGGAGGCAAATTATGGGAAAGGGTACCCTCGGGCTTACCTCACCTTCTCTCCCCTCCCATTGACCAGCGACTTGACCGAATTTGTTGGCCCACTCGTGATAAGATTGGATCCAGTGAATGATGGAGCATGCGCCTCCATCCAACGCATGCTAGGCGACAATAGTTGTCCGTACTAGACATGTGTCAGGCTACACCAAACGACACGCAAGTGGCGCACATGAGATGTACACATGCGGTGTTTTGCCGTCAGGACGACCCTTGTAAATTTCATCGCATGCGCCTAACGTGTGTGTTGTGCTGTCTGCTGTTGATAGTTCTCGTGATGGAGTAGGGTCATGTGAAGCCAAAATGCGTAGACTAATCGAGCCGATGAGCAGTGTCACTCTAGTAGACTGTGGGAATATCCAGGCATCGGGACAGGAGTGGTTGTTTCGTATGCTCTTTTACCGCATATCCTGCGTGCACAACCCGCGGTCAGTTTGCTGACTGTTTTATCAGTAGATTTTCTAGCCTCACTTCTCCTGGCGGGGTAAGCAGTGCTTTCCTAAATAGGACTACTGAGTCATCCAAGGCAGCTACCGAACTTCACAGTGAGTCACAACTTTGTTACAGCGAGAAAATGGCCCAAGTCAGTTTGACCGGACTACGGGATTGCATGACTTTGTTTGGGGAAGGGGGGAGGAAGCGGGGTAAATTCGGGAAATAACAGGTATGAAGACACAGGACATCCGCATCTGATTCAGTCGGTCATTCAGGAACGGTTGGCGGGGTATGGTTGCCGTGCTTAGCGTGGCTTTGCAGAGCCACTGGCGATAGTGTGGGGCAAACTGGAAGTATCCACCAGGTTCATTGACGCGTTTGACGGGGACCGTCAGTGTACTGCTTACATGTACTTCTTACGGCCGTGGTCATGCCTGATATAACCAGAGTAGATGGCTTTGCGTAAGTCACCCGTATGCGTGATATTCCTCACCAGTGCATCTGGAGCAGGGTACAACGGCCATATACTCGTATCGGCGAACTAGGAGTGACCGTACAGCTGCGATGTTGGTTTCCGCCCACGGCACTCCGTACACTCCTAAGTGCTGACGTAGTAGTCATGTCACGAGTTTATCGGCTCTGTCAGCCGATCGTAGACGTTAGCACACAAGCTAAATGGCCAACGCCGACACACCTACTTGTTTTGATGCGCCTACTTGCACATGACTGACGACTCCGCGGTGTGCAGGCCTCCTCGGCGTCTCGTTGTTAACCACGTCAATGCATAATGGTTCTGCATAGACTACACTTATCCTTGTGACCTTTTACTGACGGTTCGGCTGTCGCAAGCGATGACCACTGCTGCCTCACAAGGTGGGCACAGTAGCGATGACGTGCGCGTAAATTTTTTTCGTAGTGAGACAGACTTCTCCGAGTCTGTCAACTGGACGATGATAAGATTTTGGGCGCACTGGCTGACGCACCCATGTACGGCAGAATCTAAGGTTTCACATGGACTTTGCACAGACCGATCAAGACACGCTGTATGCCAGTTTGGCTCCCCTTTCTGGTCTTGCAGAGCAGCCCGTTGTTGAGACGCATAGCACACTCTACCCTGGTGGCCACACGCTAATGTCGATCCAGATACCTCATCTGTTCCTCTTCGCCGTCAAACCAGGAACGAGAATAGGTACCGGCTGTATTAAAGGCGGCCTTACGCTAAATTCCAGGGGTCATGTTTAAGGTGCGATGGGCTATGGAATAGGTACACTTCCTGGAATTTAGCGCAAGGCCACCTGTATCACGGAGGGATATCTATTTCCGTGTCCTACCTGGGGGACGCAGGTTGTTACTAAAAAGAATGTATTTACGTCCTTTTGATTTAGTACGGTGGTGATGAGACTACCTTATCTGACCACCCTTAACTTTCCTGGGGGGTCTTGGATTTGGTAGAGGGCACTCACTGAGCGCGTTACCGAACTCACTTGTCATGTTGTGCCCTGGCGCTGGCTTCTGAGTCCCGCCAACAGCCACACAGTGGCGTGAAACATATCCAGAATAGCATTACCGACAAATACATGGGAGACTGGAATGGCCACTTCTAGCCTATTAGCCGTCGTCAGCCAGTCTTGCTCAACTCCGTGGTGTGCAACACCTGGCCCGCATCTCAATGGTTACATCGTTAGACTTCTAACCAACAGGTTGCAAGATCAAGACCCAGGGATTGCACACCTCGGGATTGGACATGACTGGCTGACGACGGCTAACAAGCCAGAGATGGCCATTCCCTTGTCTTCCTCGGTAATGCTATTCAGTGTTGGAATTTTTTGGCCGCCTGGGATCCGGGAGTACAAGGCGCCGTATAGTATGTTTTGTCCTTTAAGCTCGAATTTAGCATAAAAACACATCCGGGAGAAGTAGTTTGGAGATTGGGATCGTATTTAGATCGGAAAAAATCGTAATTTAGGGATGAGACGTCTCTTGAAATATTCGTACCTCGGCATCCTCATGTTTGTTGATCCCTCTGCCGTCCCCCTCCCCACCTCCAAGCATACTACGATTGTTCGGATATTAGGTGAAGTCAAGACCTTCCTTCTATAGCACCACTGAAGAAAATAGGAAGGTGTTCTCAGGAAACGCATGCAATAATCGAGTTAGAAAACTAAAAATGTGCAACACACAGGTGGTTTCTCAAAAATATACGCAATTTCGAAGTCTTCTAAAGCCCCGGCAGCCTATCCATCTGGGCACATTTAAGGAACAAAATCTATTTCAGTCGTCTTAGCGACGTGATGGGACTTTGTGCAGGTGCAGAAAACCGTGCTGCTTTGGCTGCGTCCTTTCCTGAGAATGACCGTCATAGGACCAAAATCCAGCATGCCCTGATTTAAGACTGCCTGGAGCATATTGTGTATACGTATCAGTTTTGCGGTTTCGGTCTTGCGTTATTTGACGATACACGTGAGGATTCTACCAGACTTTTCAAAGGGCTTGTCGCCTACAATACGTGTACTTGGTGTGACTAGGACGAAAATGCTCAATACCGTTTGAGATATTTTGATAAGTTCTGTACGGCGTGACAGCGACGTAGCCAGGTTGACGCATATAGCCTCCCACAGCAGTCACTGTGCAGTAGTCCGGTCTGTGTCATATTTATCCACTGTCCAAGTCATCCCCAAGTAGCCGCAACTTCAAAATACCACATTTTCCTACTCTTTCGTCTGGCTCGCATCCGCCTAGTTGACACCGGTCCCAACTTTCCGTGGGAAGTCCCCAAACGACTTTGCTCTTTTCCGGAATTTTAGTGAATATATGCTTCTTCCTTGCCGACAAGTAGGTAGTACATTTTAAAACCTTGCTTCTTGCTCTTGGTTCGCGTTCGCCAGATCCTTCGCTAGCAGACTTGTCTATCTCTGATTTGCCAAACGGTAATTTTTGTCTCTGCCTCCCTTATCAGATTTGGGCGATTGCAGATACCCTCCGCTATTCTGCCGCCGTTTCTGTGCAGTTGGCCGACTACTTGAACATATACATCTTTCGGGTTGACAAGCCCCCATCCAAGCCTCAAGCAAAACCTGCGCCGGTCCATGGGGCCCCTAGAACGCGATCCCAGTGGAAACGCTAGCCCTTTCCTCCCTACCCCCCGTTTGCGGTCTTTGTTCTCGCATATCGACTCCTTGTACAGAGCCTCTCTATTCCCGCCTCATCCCCTCAGCTCCTCTTTCCACTGCCATTCTGTTAGCCTTGGCAGTAGTCTGTGCTTGCTGGCTCAGGAAGATGCTTTCCATGCCAGGAGCCTCGCACACAACGCGGCCTGGCTCCCAATGACGAGGTGAAGGGGAATGTGTAGTTGAATTGTACCTGTTCCATAACGAGTTCCCCTAGTATATTTTCTCTATGTCCTTTCCCACTCTCCCGAAGGGCGCGACGCTGACTGAAAGTTTTATTTTGAGCTGCTGGCGTCTTGTTGCCCCATCGCCCCTTCTTTGGATTCCTTTTTCTCAGCCTCTGACCTCGCACAACTGTTACTTCAGCGTGCTTCATTTGTCGACTTCATTTTATGACACGTGTCAAGAGCGGTTTGTGTCTTCTTCTTCCTTCGCCCTCAGAGGCCCCTGTTCGGTAGACGTAGCGCTTGTCAATTAGTCCAATCTCTCTGACGCTAACGACGAAGTGAGTTTGTGCGTGTTCCGTGGATGTCTAAACCGTCAGTCTTTCTAGTCATCCTGCTAGTTTGGTTGTATATGCAAAGCCTCGGCCGCAGCACACCATGGTTGACTAGTATGATTAAGTCTGCGGAAAGAAGACAGACAGCTGAGCTACGACAAGGTTTGGGTGCTGGAAAGCAACGTCCCCGAGGATCGCTTTTGCGCGCCTTCGTGTTGTTATTACCAACATCGCAGTTGTGGCGACCTATGCCCTGATGCAGAAGGAGACCTCCTATGGCGAACTTCAGACTGCCGTCTGCGAGTCTCTGACCACTACGCAATAGGGACTCTTTCGTTAGTGGGGGACGGTTGTCGGTGTGGTGCTGCTAGTTGTGGGAGCGGTAGTCGATAGGGCTGGGGAAGGGAGGGTTGGTGGATGTGCAGGATGCGTTATATGTGTCGATACTACTGTGAATCCCACTGTTGCAGACACGTGAATGGTGAAGGCCGAGCGGTGAGTGTATATGGGGACTTCTGGCGTTGGTGTGCCGGCCGCAGTGTGAAGGATTCGCAAGCGGCCGACCAGGCCGATGGATGAGGCGAATGGGTGATCACAATAGGAACAGGTTAAGACCAAGTCCCCACTGCTGAAGGTGGGGTTGGTAACGGTTAGGGTGGTGGTTGGGGGGCCGTATAGAAAGTTTTGTTCGGCGATGAGAGGGAGAGAGAGAGAGAGAGTTGTGGTGGTGGCAGCTGAGGTTGTGACAAGGATGATGGAGACGACGGTGACCGTCGGCAGCGGGGCTTGGGAACGTTGAGCATCGGCGATGAGGGTGAGTGCCGCCGTCGGGGTTGAATCAGGGGCAGTTGGGGAGACAGCAGTTGTCGGGCGGTCGGTGCACGGGGTTTGGAGATGTCCGACGAGGCCGATTCGCCCGTGAAATATTCGTTGATAGCGCGAGCATGTCGGAAGGAGTTGGTTGTTGGCGTTATGGGTCAGGGGCGCCTGGGACTTTCGGGCTTCCCCTTTGGCTTTAGCAGCGGCGATCTGGTTGGCTTCATAGATGGCCGTTTCAGTCTTCACTGCTCTTCGCCAGGCTGGTCGGTCCTGTGTGAGGTCTTCCCAAGTCTTCGTGTAAGTCTGTCACTGTTTCAAAGTATTCTCCAAGGTACCTTGTAGCAACAGGTTTGACGTTCGTGTCGGGGAGCACCCGTGACGACATCTTCATAGAGGAATTGTTTTGGTGGGCGCCCGTCCATCCTCACAAGTTGGCCGCTCCGTTGCAGTTACATTTGCGCCAGCGAGGCGTAGATGCTGAGAGATTCAGTCCGTTTCAGAACTTCTGTGCCCGGTATCCTGTCTTGTCACCTCAGCTTTAGTATCCGACAGAGACAACTGACGTGGAGGTGATTGACTTTCCGCGCTTGGCTCTCGTTGGCTGTCCAGGCCTCCACACCATAGAGCAGTCGTCAAGATGACAACTTTGTACATCTTCAGCGTGATGTTCGGGAGGAGGTCGTGGCGGTTCCATGCGGAGTTCTGCAGCCGATCGAAGGCTTGGCTGGCTTGAGAGATCCGGTAGTTCACTTCGTTGATTTTGATGCAACGCGAATTCGATGCCTAACTAGGCGAATTTGTCCACGGTCTTCAATGGGGTGCCGTTGACGTGGATGCAGAAAACACTGCATCCAGCGTTAGACTACGATCGATGCATAACCACTGTTTTGTCCATATTGATTATCAGCCCAGAGTTGGTGCAGCTGGAGCCGAGGAGGTTAATGTTCCGCTGAATGTTTGCTTCCGTCTGGGTCTTGGGGGCTCAGTCGTCAGCGAAGGGCAGGTCGTAGATAGTAGTAGTGAGACGCGTTGAGGCCTGCATGAGCCAGCTGTTGACAATATGGCTGTCGGTCCTGCAGGTGAGGCGGATCTCGATGTGCTGATCACGGTAAGCGCCCATCAGCATGACGGAAAACATGAGGCTGAGGAGGGTTTGGGGCGGGTACGCAGCCCTGCTTCATTGTTGATTGCTGCAAATGCTTCGGAGGCGGTCCCCTTGTCCGTGACGTGCGCCATCATCTCCTCGTGGGTTAGCGCACCATGTGCGATAATTGTTCAGGAACACCGAAGTTTTGCATGATTTTCCACAGTTCATCGCGATTCCCCGTGTTGAAGGTTTTTGTCAGGTCCTCGATGGTAGTGTAGGGTTGGATCTGCACTTCCTGGCACTTCTCTTGCAGCTGGCGGGCGGTGGAGACCCTGTCGGTAATTCCGTGGTGGCGTCGAAGACTACGGGGATTTTCCGACAGGAAGCCCTGTTCGAGGTGGCTTTTAAGACGATTGAGGAGGATGCGAGCGAAGATCTTCCCGGCGGTGTTGAGCTGCGAGACTCCTCACTCGTTATCATAGATCAGCCCGTTCCCTTTCTAGTTGTATAGATGAACAATTGTCGTATCCTTGAACTCCTGAAGATCTTGTGCTCGGAACCGCATCACCTGGTATAGCGTTATGAGCTGATCCATTAGCCGAGGACCGCCGGGGTTGTAGAGTTCGGCCAGAATCGCGCGGGCCCTGATACTTTCTCGCTGGAGAGTCGGTGCACGGCTCGGATTGTTTCTGGGCGAGGAGGCGGCAGATTCGAGTCATCATTTGTTTCTACTTGAGGGAGTTAGTCAACGGCGGCGTCGGAGATCGTAGATGGGCGATGGAAGACACTTCTGAAGTGATCGGCACAGCGCTTCAGAATCTGCAACTTCTCCATCAGAAGTGTTTTTCCATCGGAGCTGAAAAGCAACGTGGTTTCTTTGGTTGGGAATCGTGGACCGCTTTGAGTGCTGTGAAGTTCTTGATTTTATTGCGGTCAGCATATCCCTTGATTTTCTTGGTCATCCAGACGTCTCAGTTGTCACTGTACGATGTGATGATAGCGGAAAAGACTGCCTTGTTTGCGTCAATCCGATTGTTCGCATAGGCTCTGTGCAGCCTGAACTTTCCAGCGAACAGTTGGCTATTGCCTACGTCATTATCGTCGAATCAGTCCTGGTCGCGACGATATGTGCGTCCGAGGACGTCCAAGACGGTCAAGTGGAAGGTAGTCCGCAGTTGACATCACCGAGTTTCCATGGTGGCATTATCGTCAGGGGTTGACAGGTCCTTCAGGCGCTGGGTTAGCTGACTGTTGAAATGCAAACAGCGAGCAGGCAACTTCAACAGAGTAGTATTTAACTTGCCTGATGGTCGCTTACCTTGTGGCCTCCTGCCGTATTGCGGTCGGACCCTGATCTTGGAGGTGACGAGGTGGTGATCGATCAGCCATCGGCGTTACAGGTGGCCTTTATCACCCACACATCCCGTCGATCTCGCTTCCGGAGAAGAACGTAGTCCAGCAGCTGCCAGCGTCGCATTCGGGGTCAATCCAGGTCGCCTTCTTTTTCGTTTGGAGGCGCAAGAAAGTGTTAGTCAGGAGGAGGCGTTGGTCTGCGCAAGTTTTTAGGGGACGGAAGTCGTTATCGTTGCAGCCGGCGATCCCATGCGGACCCAGCACTTCCCTCCAGACAGTGCATTCTGTCCCACGGGGGTACTGAAGTCGCCAATCGCAACCAGCTTGTCCGCCTTCAGCACAATTGCTAGGAGGACGTGCAAGTCTTCGTAGAACTTGGTCTTCGCTCCGTCGGAGCTGGTCATTGAGCGTCGTAGCTACTGTCGATGATGGCGAATTGAGATCATCGAAGAGGCGGGCGCGGGCTCATTAGTCGGTCGTTAACGCCCTCCCGCAGACAGAGCAATTCCTCTACGATGCCGTTCCGAGTGGCAAAGGTGACGCCTTTGGGAGGCTTCTCCAGCAGAAGGTGCAGCCGGCACTTACCTCCTATAGTTGGACCTGCGCGGAGAACCGGATATTGCTGAGAGCAGCCTTTTCCACCTTGCAGCGCGCTAGTTGTCGAGTGACTGGCGCCGTCCTCCGTACGGGTCGGTTGCTCCTCGGATTGTCTAAGAAAGAACGAACATTCCAGGCTGTTAGAGTCATCTGACTCACTCTAGCAGCCGGTGGGGGGAGGGGGACGCTTATTGACGTTTGTTTTATTGTTTCAACCTGTGAGTTCATCTGCGCGTCACGGTCTGCTTGCAGATGACGTGATCCCAACATTTGGTTAGGGCACCTTTCCAAGCTCCCCCCCCAGTGAGGAGGTAAGCTGTTCTGTCCAAAAAACAGGGCTGCTGAGACAGACATCTCAGCAAACTCTACTCAGCCAAACTAAACGGCTTGATTTGGTGTGACAGCGACCTGAGTTAGCCTGGGCCACCTACGGGATTTAATGTCGCCCGCTCTGTAGGAGTTCTTAAAGTGGGGGGGGAGGAGGGAATGTCTGGGCAGGAAGGGAAGGTGAGGAAAGGGAATGGGAAAAGGAATTACTGGGTGTGGGGACGCACATCGCCGGATATCCCCACCTGGTTTAGCCCGCCAGTCGAAGCGGTTACGGGGGTGTGGCCGCTAGGCAGAGCCTAACTTTTAGACACCACATATGAGAGTCGAGTTCCAGTTACTGGACGTCAGGCGTAGTCAAACCTGCACGAGACAAATGAAGCGAATTACTACGACCGTCACGTGGGCCTATAACTTATCACTCCCTACACCTCACCTCTCAGAAACTACTGCTAGTGCCGTGGGCTTTTGTCTGGCTGCTTCCCGCCGCATTTGTTAAAGCGACAGCAGCTACAGACCCCTGCAATTGCGGCGTACCTGCGAAGGGCTTCCGCAAGGATTGAAGCTCTGGCTGACAGCACGGACTGTTTCCCTTCGGCCGATCAAAACTCAGGGACTCGTACCGCGTGACCACGCACTGCATGGCAAGACCGCAAATAGCTTGGGGGTAAAACTCCCCCGATACCTTGAACACGTCTCGTTTAATGTATGTACGATAAGGCTGTATCGACCCTCGCATACCAGTCTACTAGTCCAGCTGCCTCAATAATGGGAGTCGACCGAGGTGCGCCTGAAATGACATGACGCCTTCCGGACATCTATCTAGTCATCGTGTTGGTCCAGAGTATCCGCCGCATGGCTCGTTGCAAGGGGAACGTTTCTCCCAGAATTGTCTTGAAGAACTAACCGCGGTATCTGGATCGGACGTCGAAAATTCGAGACGCCGAGATGTTATACCCTAGGTAGGAGTGTTTTTGTGTAACACCATGAGCAGAGATGCCGGTTTTGGGCAAACATCTGCAGTTCCATTCTTTAAATACTGCAGTAATCAGGCCAGACATTGTCCCTATCTGATGGTTTGGGAAGCGGAAAAATTATTTTTCCAAAGGGTGCACCTACGTATTCAACTGCTTCCTGGAATTCACATTTTGGCCTGTATCGACATCCCCCAGCTAAATAGCTTTGTAACCTCATTGCAACAATAGTTACCGTTTAAGGGGTATCGAAACAAGTTGATCTATATTTCATAAGTTTCGACACATACTGTACAAGGATTCACAAGGCGAAGATGCGATCACTGAAACAAGAAA
>CACRXP010000086.1:1028494-1050020 GCA_902702965.1 Spirometra erinaceieuropaei
TTTCTTGTTTCAGTGATCGCATCCTCATCTTGTGAACTGCTTCCTGGAACTCGCCTTTTCACCTCTATAAGGATCGCCTTGCAAATCTTGCTGAACAATCTCTCAGTTTCAGAACTAGACTCGCGTTGCCAGAGGACATTACAGATATGTCAATTTGCTTCAAATTCTGTATGGCAATCATCCACAACTGCATCGGCTGCGCGCCATGTGTGGATTCGCAGCATATTTCTTTGGCTTCGTAAGTTTCTTATTCTCTTAAATCCCACTTAAGTAAGTGTGTGACTTCCCAAATTTGCCCAAGTCCTATTCTGAATGGGCCACAAAGCTTTTGACCTTTCAATAAAAACATCCGATATTGCGTTTAACTGCCCAACGAATGATGAACAGCGTAATCAATACAGGGCTTTGGATGAGCCTTTTGCATACGTATCCATAGCAAAAATCAATTCGCTCAATTTTTCTCTTTTAAATTCTTCGTCAGGACTTATTACTACTTGATTTTGAATATTCGGTGTGGTTTGTAACTTCTCCTGTGCCATAACATTTCAATTAAGATAGGCTATACGGGATCATAAAAACGCATATGGCAGAACATGAGAATAGGAACCCCTCCTAATATAGGTGGCCTTACGCTAAATGTCAGTAGTGCACCTATTCCCCTGTCCTAAACCTAACACTAACCTATGCCTTCTTCCGAACCCTATACTTAACCCAAACCTATGACCTTAGCTCTAACCCCCATGCTTCCTGGAATTTAGCGCAAGACCACTTATCTTACGGAGGAGTTCCTAGTCCCGTGCCCTACCACGCACACAGACAGAATCTCGTGTCACCAGACGGGATAGCGCTGTCAACCTCCCAAACTGGCGCAGAACGCTTTACTGAGTAATGGTAGATAAGCCTGAAAGCCGAACGAATAATCCACGTTCCCGTCCTTTCGGCCGCTAGAGAGAACCATTTTTTCAGTCGAAACGGCTTTTCTGCTCCGGGGGGGGGGATGCGAGACAAAACTCATGCACGTCAAGGTAAGGTGAAATAAAATTTTGCCGACAGGCACAACAACACAGGACTGGCTATTTCTGACTGACGACGACCAGAAAGCCAGAAATGTCCATTTTGGTGTCCCCGACTCAGTCGGCAAGAACATTCCGGGCATGTGACCAAATGCACGAGCTTTGGGTCCTCAGCTCCAAGGCAGCAGGCAAATGTTGATTTGCTTCCAGCATTCCGGGTGGATATGTGTGACTTGCTGCAGTCTATTTTCTTTTGGAATAACCAATTTTGATTCAAAAAGACTGTGGGAAGGGCGAGAATGAACTTAGCATAAAACCATGCTTCACCAAACGGTATCGGGCAGCCGACCTTCCGAATGAGTACCTGAATGTTCTGACGACTGAGAAACTGTGCCAACTCTCTTGCTGCTGGCGTGTGAAAGTTTAATCGCAAAAGAATAGCACTTTAGGTCCTCGGTGTTGTTTCTAGTGCTGACCTTAGCCTTTCTTTTTGGGCTTGTCTTTTGCTTGCGTCGGCGCAGCTGTTAAACTGCACAAATGTGAGGTGAAATCCTTCAGATGCTCTGGCTATTCGGCAAGTCATCACCCGCGCCCAGTACTTTTGCCGGCAGTTGCGTTTCGTGTTTAGTACATTTTAACTAACAGGGTAATCGACACTTGGGGTGGTACGCCAACAAATAAGCTTTGTCAGCTGGAGCGATAACCGACATTTCGCAGGTGTTAATGTTTTACGTCTGGAATGTAGAAGGCGACATGCGGGATCTGTGGGGAGGAGGATCTAACCTATGTTCACACCACTGCCGGATCAGAAAACAATTTTACTAGTGACTAATGCATAACCCTGGGATTGCTGGCAGGCAGGCGGTTTTTATGTAAGCGCATTTTGAGCCTCCAGAGACCCTGCAAGTAGAGCACAATCTGATAACGATTAGATATGTACAGTAGGTGGGCTAACTCATGAAATGTCAACCGAAATTCCCAAATGCGTTTTCATTTCTAAAAGATTAAGTAAATAGGGTTGTAAAATAATCATTTCACAGCACAATTCTGTAATAATTCCGTTACCTCGGGATGCCGGCTTTTGAACGAACTTCTTTCCGTCTGCATGCAAAAACTATACACTGTAAAAAAATGACTACTTATGTAGTCTGCATTTTTCTCATTGACTTTCGACGCCCTTAATTATTCACTTATATTTCGTAAAAAACGTGCATAAAAATATTGATTCTTTTACTCTCTCAGTAACAAGTGACGCCTTCTTCCAAGTTTATATTCGAAGGAGGGATATAATTCGGTTTTAAAAAGTTTCTGATTGTAAGATTTTTAGATACGGCAAAATGACCGTACATAAAACGTCATGTCAACGTGGCTTGAAAAATTCATGCTAGTTGAGCAGCCATTTTTTACAGAGTATGGTTCTTGCATGCAACCGGAAGGAAGTCCTTTCGAAAGCCGGCATCCTGTGGTAACTGAATTGTTATAGAATTATCCTTCAGGCTGATTAGTTTTACAGTCCTACTTAATTAATCTTTTTGAAACGAAAACGCATTTCGGAATTTCGGTTGACATTTCATGAGTTAGCCCACCTACTGTAAGTCCATGTTTTTATTATTATAACAATGCACTCCCATCACAGTGTGGGATCCGAGCCAGGCGTTGGCGGCACGCCCAGGTGCGGCTTCGGTCGTGCCAGCCTCCAAATCTCTCTTGTGTTGGTTGAAATCCTGGTTATTTGTTGTGTGGGCCAGGGGGTGTGGTGGAACGCCAAGGTGAGGATCCGTCCGAGCCATCCACCTGCGGCCTCTCTCGTCTCCGGTCTTCTTGACACTGTCTTGACACCGGGCTCGGGCGAGGGAGGAGGAGAGAGTGTAGGTAGATGCAGCGCAAGTCTACCGCACTATAAACCCCTGCGTAAGTCACCGTCCCTGCTCCCATTGCTGCTGCAACTGTGGGGCACACGGTGGACATCATCGAAACCGATGGTCGAACTGTCATAACAATGCCTGCTTGTTTGAGTTTGACAGGCACGTTAGGAAAATGAGTAAATTCAGGGTGAAGGTTGTTTCAAAGATTGGAGCAAGAAAAAGGTTTAGGGTGGGTGTTAAGTTTCTCTTACACATACCGTCTTACACAATCGGATCATTTTTAGCCAGTTACCTGGGATTATTTGTTTCCCACCCGTTTACACTTTCTTATCGGCCCCCTTCAAACTGTACAGTCTGTTCCGGCACCTTATCGCAGTATTAAAACAAACATACGGCAGAAATGCGAGTTGTCTTGATGTCTTCCATTGATTCCGTTAACTGCCGCATCCATCTACGCTACAGATAAAACTACTATTAACATCCTTCCCGCATTACAGGAGCCCCCGTCTCTGTGTTCGAAGTGAGCATATATTTCTAATCTTTTCCCACTTTTTTGGTGTAAATATCCAAATTATAGGAAGATTCTATCCCCCCACGAGTGACTTTATTGCTTACTCAGTTGTTTTGGTTATTAGGTCCCATCAGCGTTTTTGCCTCCGACAACAGAAGATGCTCATCAAAACAGCCTGAAAGGCCAAAAATGAGGGCATTTAGAGGCGCTTTCAGAGGCTGTTTTTCGGGGGACGTCAGACGACCTTTTTGCACCGTAAGCTTATACCTGAAGGATGAAACAGACGCTCTGAGAAGATCTCCGTCACAGAAGGCCGCACTCAACAACCTTGGCAATAACCATCCACACACCCGCCTTGGATTGTTTTCCTGAAAACGGCTGAGGTGACGTTGATCCCCAGCCTGATTAAGCCGACAAACCACTGGCTGTGTGAGAGCATTTTGAGTTCCTGTTTGGCGGGTCCGAACTGCTGCTCTCTGTCAGAATCTCAGACTCATCCGACAGCCACGTCATTTACATCAAACAGAGCTAACAAACGACGACCTAAGGAGCGGCGACCCAGTCCGGAGGGCCATTCCCTACTTTAAAGAAGTCCCTGGGGCAGTTTTTCAACTGACACAACTCGCCAAAGTGAATACTTTACATTCGTCGTTTGCGTTCCTACTACACACCTCAACCCTTAGTCTGGCGATTCATTGATGCCTGCATTCTTCCTCTTATCCTATACTGTTCTCCTGTCGTTTTTCCTGCTTTGTTAAAAAAGGATCTTTTAATTTTGAAACGAATCCTCCGCATGCTCTCTTCTGCTGCTGGCGTTTCTTATATTTTTTTAGTTGACACAATCTTACAACGACACTTCAATGCGGTCAAGCAATTTGCTGGTCGAATTCTAGATGACGTTGCCCATCCCCTACATTCCGATCTTATGGCTGCCAAGTCTTCCCGCCCGATGCGCCGCAACTTCCGCCTTATACCCTGTCGCACATCGGCTTATCGAGCCTCTGTATTACCATTCCTAGCGCGCTATCTTACGTGCGAATTGACAGAAATACAGAAGCTCAGACTTGAACAATCCCCATAATAATCGTTTCGTTGACTGTTGAATAATCTCTTAACTTATTTACTACCCACAGTGAATGGAGCCAATTTTTTGCTGAAAATTTTGAACTTACGATTTCAAAATAAAGCGCATTTCCTCCTCCTCCTCCTCCTCCTCCTCCTCCATTAAGCCCGGGCAACAATTTGTCGTCATTCAATACAACCTAAGGTCACGTTAAAACTTACCGAAGCCTCAGCAATTATCAACCAAATAGGTTTCAATGATGTCGACTACAAATACGTTGGGGAAATGAAAATTGCAGACCTCCCGACAAGGGCACAAACTGACGACTCGGAAGCTGGACCCAAACTTTCACAGTGGGTAAATTGGTTAATTTTTTGACTTTTAAGGAGCGACCCTCTTAAGCCGACGCAGCTCAATGATGCGCGGCACCCAGCTGATAACTCCTTTAAAAGGCATCTTGACTATCCTCCAACTTATAAGGTGCTGCGTCATTACATACCCAAAGACCAGGATAAGATGTGCACATCGAACTTGGGAAAAGCAAAGTGACACTGTCTGACATCGAGAGCCTCCCCCCCTGAGGGAGAGCGGAGGTTCAACCATCCTCTATCGAGATGGTAACTCGTAACGCAAGCGGCCGTCAATCCCACCAAAAGCCGAAACAGCGAAAGAATAAAAGTGCCGATCATCTCAATGCCAACTAGTTCCGCCAACCATTCAATCTTCTATTCGATGTTCTGCAACTAATGCTTTGACAATTCTGAACCGACCGAGATCTCTGAAACGTCAGCATCGTAATAGCTCAGTTCAGATGAGTCCTTCCCTTTCCTCAAATGACCATCCCGGAACTGTCAGATCTACCAGTCTCAGCACATCATTTGCAGTTTCATATGTTTGATTACGTGCGCTGAACTCTTTTAAAATATTGCTATTTCGGACAAGTAGTGGCGTTTGAGAGTTTTAACCAGAGCCTATCATGCTAGTCTCATTTCAAGACTTCCCTTTAGGAATATATTCCAGTCGAAAATTCTGATCCAAAGAGAGGGAGCTAAGAAAAATCCGGTTAGGTTTAAATATAACCACTATCAGTACCACCATCTCCTCCCGAAATTAACTCCCAGACTGCACTTTATCATCTGAACGTGGCGATTCCCAACACCCCTTCAACACCACTGTTTAATGTCGTTCATAGTGCCTGAGAGAAGGGTACCAGTCGAACCAACGACCACTAGCGTCATCCGGCCGGACTCTAAATTATTGACCCCTCGTAGTACAACAGGTGGCCTCGCAATGCCACGGTGTTCTAACTTTAACCCTCTCACTCCTAGTCCCAACACCCGTGAAATTCAGTGCGAGGCTACCTGTAATACGGAGTTCACATTCCCATGCCAAACCCGTCATCCCATATTAGCCTTCACCCACCTAAAACTTTGCATTTCCTATTAAGCCTTGAATTGTTTAGGTATTGAGTATTGCACACATGGTCTTACGTCTTTATGATTGCACTTTGTGCCGTATCAACAGAGCTAAATCCCCTTTATGTTTCCGCGTACCATGTTTTCTTTGCCGGCACGCTTTCAGAGGCGTCATCTTTGGGGTGGATTAGCGAACGTAGGCTGAACCAGTCTAGTCAATAAAAATAAATAAATAATAAAAAATGTTTTATTTAGCCCCCATAAGGGCACTTTCAGGTCCGCTGTCGGTTATCAAATGCAAACGTCTACTCAGCGAGAGCAAGTAGCAGGAATTCCAGGACAGGGAGACAGTTGGTTACATTGCGCTTTTATTTCCACATTTCTATGGCTAAACCTAAGGTGCCGAAAACACATGTTGGCAACTTTTTTGCCTTGAGCGTCGTCAGTATATACAAGGCCAGTTCATTCGAACGTCTCAGAAGGGAAAAATTCCCTCGACGACTCCCTTTTTAACTACTCTCATTTACACTGAATCAACTGATTCTTATCTTCAATTGCCATTGATAGCTGGATTGCACCATGTCCTGCTTTTTTAGGCCGGTCGTCGGTTAAGGAGACAACGAAATGGCCAAGTGATAACGTGGTTTAGACTTGTAAAACAATGAAAGCAGCCGCCGGGGCTGGTGGAGTGCGGCATATGAGCACACCTTTGGTAAACGGCGAATCTGCATATGATTTTGTTGTTCTTTCGAGCTCAGTGCCGTTTTCATCAACGACAGTTCGACCGTCGCTTCCGATGACGTCCACCGTCCGCTCCAAAGCAAGGCACAGCAGATACGGTGACTTGCGCGTAAATTAGTTTATAGTGGTAGTGGACTTGCGCAGCGTCTACCGCACTCTCTCTCTTCCTCACTCACATCTAGACCCGGTGTCGAGACAGAGTCAAGAAGACCGGTGAATCCGCATATGATTTTTATAGTTCTTCCGAGCTCAGTGCAGTTTACATCAACACCCGCCACATCGAAGGCACAGTTGAGCGCAACTTCTAAATATTCGTTCTGGAGTCTTGAACTTGACTCAGTGAAAAGGACGGTGGATTTACTATAAGACAAGAACAGAAACAGAGTAATTGCATAAATTAAAGAGGGAGGTTTATTTCTGCGGGGCTGCGGTATCTGGCCTGCCTCTACGAGTTGCCACATGATAACCAACAAATGTCCGTGAAAGATCCTGGACGACAGATACCTAATCAGGCGGCTATACTAAGCTTCTGTCAACCTTATGGTAGGGGCCGCTCACCGATCGTTCATACGGAACTCACTCGTTCCGTTGTGCCTTAAGGGCTCTCTCTCGAGCCCAACCAGCAGCCGCACAGCGGCGCATGATATATAGGCAGAATGACATTACCGACAAAGACAAGGGAGACTGGAATGGCCGTTTCTGGCTTATTAGCCGTCGTCAGCCAGCCATACCCAAGCCCGAAGTGTGCAGCACCCGAGCCTCTAACTCGCGACCTGTTGGTTTAGAAGTCCACGCCTCTATCCATTCTGCCTATATATCATGCGCCGCTGTGCGGCTGCTGGTTGGGCTCGAGAGAGAGCCCCTAAGGCACAACGGAACGAGTGAGTTCCGTATGAACGATCGGTGAGCGCCCCCTAACATTGTATATTCCCGATCGAGAACCGACAAGGCAACGGGCTCGTGGCCCGGTGAGTAGAGGCGTTGACTTCTAAACCAACAGGTCGCGAGTTCGAGGCTCGGGTGTTGCACACTTCGGGCTTGGGTATGGCTGGCTGACGACGGCTAATAAGCCAGAAATGGCCATTCCAGTCTCCCTTGTCTTTGCCGGTAATGTCATTCTGTCTGTCAATATTCTCTGTATTCTTCGAGAAGATACTCCCAGGAGTGGAATATCTGCTCATACTCTGACATATGTTGTGGGTTGAGCTTTCTAACAAAATAAAAAAGGAGGCGTATTGCAGTTCATAGGTTGTATCATTAGGTAAATGCGAATATACGTGTCTCCTGTAGAAAGAAAAGGTTAAATAGGTTACTTTAACTAGAGTATCATTGGAAGAAAGGCATACAATATGTTAAAACCGCGCATAAACTGAAATCGACGAATAATTATTTTGAAGTAGAACACGACAAAAGGACTACTCAACCTTGATTTGGATTTTTTAAATTACTTCAGGGTACGGAGATAAAGTACGAACAACAAATTAAACAAACGTCGAGCTTGCAATGATTGACCTGCTTAAAGGACAACAATGTGGTTTTAAAAAGAGCAAAAAATGAAAGAAGAGTGCTGTCCTGTAAAACTGCCTGTTTCATATGGCCTGGAGAAAGATAAACGGTTAGAACGTGCAGATCGATCACGTCCGACGATGTGGTTGGTCGGATGAGAATGTATACGGAACGCCTTCGTCAACTTCTTTAATGCAATACCATCTGTCCCTGATGGAAACGTATGTGTGGATATTCTGATGTGCCATACAATCAAACCGTACTGCCTGAAAGCTACTACTGTCCTGAGCGAAATAAGTAGGCACCGTGTAGCCCCCAAGCGTCACCATCATCAAGAGTTACCCTTACTCACTATGCGAGTTCTGCAATGGTAGGTGGCAGACAAAAAGATTACCGAATTTTTTGACGTCAGTGGATGTTACCGTGTTCGAAATACGTATTCGAATTTCTTGAGGTTCAGAATGCTCATGTCTTCTTTTTCTGTGATTGTCTACCCTATCCTCTAATGCAGCCGAAGGCTTGCTTTCTAGACTGAATGACCATGTTTAGTGCCGCAATGGAATATGTTGCTCGTAGCATATAATATGTGTCTGTTGGCTTGTGCGGTAAGTTCTGACATATGTTGAGACAGATTGCACTAATTGATCTACGGCTGTCTCGTTTAGTAATTGGCCCATTTTTCAAACTTCGTGGAGTACCTTCACTTTCCGGCACAGGTGGGAAATAACAAGAACACGTGATGGTAGAGCGTTGGAACACTAACGGCTCAGTGATCAGGAGACCGGGGGGGGAGGGGAGGGGAGGGGGGGTTAATCCTAGGTCATTCAGACCCGGAGTTGTGTGTAGTTGGCTGACATCGGCGAATAAGTGAGAAATGGCAATCCCAGTCTCCCTTGTCATTGTCGGTATAAGTGTTCAGGGTACCAAACTTACGGTCATTCGGTGTGGAGACATTCCGTCTGATAGGGGCAGTCTGGGCATCGCATGCGGGGCTGCTCAGCCTACCTGAACCTTGTCAAAACTTCGCCTCTGCGACGGGTGCCACTGGACAGGAGTGAGAGTGGGACGAACAACCCGTCGTCCGCACCCTCTGTGTGCCCTCCTCTGCGGACGTATACTTAAAATAGACGAAACAAGACACGGGCTCACACCATCGCGCGTCCGACATACGGTCTGCAGTGTAGTCTGTCTTTGAGAACCCACCTACAGCATACCCCAGGAGTCTCTGACACAGCTATGACAACTGACAACCTGGCTCCAAAATAAATCCCCACTATTGTGATGCGCTGTTGAGGTCTGTAGGGATTTATTTGAAAACTTTCCAGGTCAGATGTGGTTATGTAGCACCATCCGAAGTAAACAAAACCCAGCCACCTGTACTACGGGACCGGTTGAAACAAGGGGTTTCTTCAGGTGGGGGCGGGGGACGCACAGGCGATGAGGTCAAGTAATTGTATTCAAAAGAAAAGCTATTGGGAATGCGCGGTTGTACTTTGAGTGGTTGAGAAGTAGTCACCCTAACCCTAACCTTAACCTCGGACCATAATCCCTAACTCCGACCCCGACAGCGTTGTGTCAATCAGGTGGGGCTACATAACAACATCTTATCACTTCCTAAATTGCCTTTCAATGGTCTACGAAGACATGAAAATGAAAAAGTTTCAGTAGGTTGGGCAGGTAGCTTAACCCACTTGTGATTAAACGAATGGGTCAGATGAATCATGTAAATCTACCAAAACACCTATTAGGAAACACCTATTTCGGAAGTCCTCCTTGTGTGGTTGATTTACTGTATGGTAATTGGTGCGTTCCATACGTTGCAGTAGGTTGACCGGGTAACTGGACCCACTTGTGCTTAAACTCACAGCTCGCGACAGGGCCTCGTAGCTCAGGTGGTTAAAGCGTTGGCTGCACACAAGCTCTACACTTGCTCTCGTGGGTTAGAGCCCCACCCAGGGCCGCAGCGTTTTCCATTAATGGGTTAGCTAAAGAGCAACGACAAAATCAATGCTGCGATGAGGTTTGGGACACCTATTATTGAGCGGAAGTATTTTTCGAACATGAGGCGCTGGATCGTCAAGAGTTTGATTGATATCCAGACTGCCACCAGCTCTACCGACCTTATAACTACCAGCCACATTTCACAACAGCGAAGTTCTTACGAATTCGCGTGTGTGCTTGAATGTCGAGAGTAATTCGGCTGATCAGTTCCTTAATTGTTACGATGTCATTACTACAATCGAAAGCCGAGCTGTGGCCATTAGGCGACACTGGCTGAGGCTTCAACCGGCGCGACTATCGTCTGCCCACGATCTTGTCAAGATAGTTCCGAATTCCAAATAGTGATCGAAACAGAGAGGACACACGTGAGCCTGTGGTTTTTGCATGCCCACTTGGGTTTTGGCAGTCGCAGTGTTCATGGCAGGCGGTAGACGTAGGGATCGAATGTAACCTACGTGTTCAAGAAGCCGGAGTAAGTTTATGCGTCTGAACACGCCTGTGCAGTGTGTCTGACTTTTCGGGTACACGCCTAACTTGTCTTGAAAGTCTCTCACACACATGTGCTTGATGCGCGCACGTTAGAGCTCAGTGAGTGCACTCGGTTCCTGTGTCAGGGACTTATTGTATATGCTGCACGTGGGTTCGCAAAGGCAGACTACACTGCAGTCGCGCGACGCCGTGAGTCAGCGTCTTGTTTTGTCTATTCTTGCTCTTGGGACCCAAGAGGAGGGTACGCAGACGATGCGGCCGACTGGTTACCCACATCCCCCCCCCTCACTCCTATCCGGTGGCACCCGTGGCAAAGGCGACGAGAAGCTGATGAGGTCTCACCTGTGCTAAATATTCAGCCTTACTCTTGGAAGTGAAAACTTCCCAAGCTCTTTCAGGGAATCGCACACAATACCCCTCTGCAGACCCGGTTGTTCTACATACTTATTAACCTACTATAATTTTTTTCACTTTTAATTTATTTTTAGTCTATTGGAGAGGACTCAGAAATTTTAAAGCGGCTTGCTACGCTCCTCAGCAGCGCATTACAATAGTTGGGATTTATTTTGCAAACAAGTCGTCAGTTGTTATAACACAACTGAGACTCGACTTAAGCAGACGGAAACCACTGGTGCCCAAAAACATGCAGGGGACCCGGAGCAAAGCGCTCTTTGCAAAACACTGAGCAGATTAATAAAAATGTGCAGAAAATCAGAGCAACATCATTAAGAAGGCGGTTGGCGCAGTTAGTCTTCTCGAGACCATCACTGCAAACCGAGCTACGTCTGTTCCCTTGCATGATGCAGGCGGTTGAGGAACAGCATCCGGTTGATTTCCAGACACGCCTTACCTACTGCGAGGCGCTGTTGAACAATGATGTTGAGATCAGGGCCTTTTTCCGGAATTATTTATTTATGACGAAGCCAACAATGAGTTGATTGGTTATGCCAGCAAGCAGAATTATAGGTTCGTCTGCATAATTTACTAACCAACCTTAGATCGCATGTTTAGACAGGATGTGAATTTTTCTGCTCTGTCTCACCTGACAGATTTTTGGACCTACTTGTTTCTCACTTTGTTCCTCGAGAAGATAAATATGATGTCACCGAGGGCTTTTTCTCCTCTTGCCGCTTCGTCGAGACTGTGGAGGTTCCACCGTCGTCCTCACTTTAAATACGATATTTTAGTTCTGATGAAAATTTCAGCGGGCGGGATTCTGCTCAACAGAAGTCCGTCTGGTTAATAGAATAAATTTGCGAAAAAACCCTCATAAAATGTTACAATGCGATCGCCCAGTCAAATCCAATGTCTCATTGTTCACGATATTCTGGGAAATCCTACTGTCGATGTAAAGGTGACGGCCGATAATTTTTATGCATTCATTCTAAAAAAAACTTCATTGACTATTTAGCGGGTCGCCTCAGAACATCCACATGTGGTCCGGTGCCTTTTATGGAATTCTGAAATTCACCCTTTGGAAGGCAACTGTTGTCAGTGAGGGCTGTTGACAGGCCCATCTCGTAGACCCAATGAGGATCTCAGTCAGCATTTTAACGGCCGACGCAAGGGATACACTTCCGTCCCACATGTGACAAATATTTAATTTACTCTGTTTTACGTTATTAATCTCCACAGTTTCTGCAGGATGCTCTAATTAAACACTCATGGAGTTTTTCACACATTTTTAGACGTCTTACCTGGTAAGTGGGGTGTAGGGGTGTCAGTGGTGGGTTCACGTGACGGTCGTAGTGGTCGCTCATTTGCTTGCAGGTGAGACTACGCCTAGCGTGCATTTGCTGTCACCTAACTCTCACCTGCGGCTCCACGTAGCTGGGCTCTGCTCAGCGGCCACACCCCTGGCAAACACCTCGACCGGCGGGCTAAACCAGGTGAGGGCGGTTACTCCCGGTGCGGGTTGTGCCACGTGCACAGGGTACTGCGGACCCCGCTGGACGGTTGGTCGGATGGAACACCGTGTCGGCGCCGTCGTGAAGAGGTTTCGTCTACGCTGTCGGTCAGCCGGTTGGTGGAACATCGCATCGGCATTGTCGAGACGAGGCTCCGCCTGATACGCCGTTGGTCAGCCGGTGGTGCTGTGGCGCGCGCAGACATGGTCACTCGACCGTGTCAGCCACCGCGCCCATCCCCCACTCCAGTCTACTGACCGGCTCGGACAAAGGCTGGGGTGTGGGGATGGGAAGGAAGAGTGAGGTCGACGACTCAGTGCACTTTCCTCACTATAAACAATCCGACGCGCTTGAAGCTATCTCGGTGCGCTAAAAGCCGTGGCTTGGGAGGTTGCCAACTGACGGGATAACTTGGATCTCCTCCTCGACTGGTGGGGGTCTGAGAGTCAGGCTGCAATGGCTCCTTCTTAATGTGGCCTTTATGGCATTCCTAACACAGTGTGGGATCCGAGCCAGGCGTCGGCGGTACGCATAGGTGCGGCTTCGGCCATGCCAGCCTCCAGTCTCGGTTGTGTTGGTTGAAATCCTGGTTATTTGTTGTGTGGACCAGGGGGTGTGGTGGAACGCCGAGGTGAGGATCCGTTCGAGACATCCACCTGCGGTCTCCCCCGTTTCCGGTCTTCTTGACTCTGTCTTGACACCGGGCTCGGGCGAGGGAGGAGGAGAGAGTGTAGGTAGATGCAGCGCAAGTCTTCCAGCACTATAAACCCCTGCGCAAGTCACCGTCCCTTCTCCCACCGCTGCTGCAGCTGTGGGGCACACAGTGGACATCATCGAAATCGATGGTCGAACTGTCACCTGGTAATTAATCCGAAATTATTGAAAATTATGATTTGCCATAGCAAAATTTTAATTACTGCTTAGGCAATAATTGTCGCTTATCACTAAGAAAAGTAAATTAGATTATTTTCGTCCTATTACACTGTAATTGTTACTTTGTAGGAAAAAAATAAAATATAAAAAATTGCTATCATCTCGTGCAAAAAAGCTCTTGGACTAAAGGTCCAAAAAGGGTAGCTCTTGACGATGAAGCTTTTTCAAGCTCTTCGCAGTATATCGTCCTAAGCCCGATCGTTCTACATTACTTGAGATTTTCGGCCTATTAACGACCCCCCAACAGCTTCGAAGGTCCTATAAAAATCGGTGTATCCTATCTACTAAACAGTAACGTGTTGCAGGGATGTGTTTCATGCAAACCCTCAGGAAACATGAAACCGGCGGGATGCGTAGTATTTAAACAAGGCGGTGAGTACATACGCTGCTAATTACGGTACGCATGAGGTCGCATAGAAACTACATCCTGACAGTGGGTCCGGGTGAGAATCCGCAACGTCAGACGGATAAAGGCCTTTTTCCAGCGAATGCACCTCACTGTTATGAACTGCTTCCGGGAACTCGCCTCCTTACATTCGCAGACAGTGATTATCTGAGTGCAGCTCCGCCATGTGACACATCACAGTTATCTTTCCTAGACTATGTTTTACAAACCTAGGGTAGTCTACTTAGAGCTTGCTAAATCGTTTGCTTGTATAAACCAATCTCTTCTCCTCTTAAAACTTTTACTTTGTGGACAAAAAACGGACATCTGAAGGTTAAGGTTGCACATACAGCAAGTGAAAATTTCCACTTTTGTCTCCAGTTCACCGTCCGTTTGTGAGTCACGGAGTTGCTAAGGGTAGCCTGCTGAGCCTGCCCTTGCTCTGCATGCTCGTAATGGGAGGCTTTTTATGTATTCGTATGAGTTGAAAGTTGTCCCATCAATACAAACTAGCGGATTAAGGTAGCACGTTGATCTCTTTGATAATTAAACGCAGGTGTTTGCCAAATGATGTTGCACACGACGACCATCAACTTTGAACTGACACTGATAATCGTGGCGTAATTACTTGGGCAGTTACTAAAGAGTTGAGTATATCCTACTAAAAGGGCCTCTGTTTTTCGGAGAACTCTATCCTTTCTGTCTGCAACGCGCGTAAATGACTGTAATTACTCATCGGAATCTTAATAATAATGAAATTACAATCCACCCACCTACAAACTGTGCGTTTACCTGGACTAGGATAGTGTTCAGTTTACTTAAACTCTTAGGCACTGGTGAGTGTAAGAATATTGAATTTGTTCAATACTTTTTCATCAAAAACTGCACCTTGGACCATTGAACCTTTGCCCAAAAACGGAAAAAACGGAGATCTCGACTTCCTGTAAATTGGCAAATTACAAATGAGCTTAATAGTATTCCTAAGGTTATTAAGTAAGCATCGCAACATACTTTCGACTTGCTAAATTTTGCAAGATATTTTGGACATTCGTGGCGCAACAGTCACTATAAAACCTTTTTCTGTTCTCCTCTGATGCATACAGTTATTATCGTCCGTTTTTTGTTGTTAGCACAATTTAGGTTTGGGAATAGTTACTTAGGATAGTAAACATTTTTCAGGATTATCACTTTTACTAGAACTGTCACTCCTCCTTTGTATTCATAATGGTCATCACAACTTGTAGACGCTGAGTCCTCTGAATGCATCTTTCACAGTAATGCTATTCCTGTACTTTAACCACCCGGCGCTGCTTCATCCCAAATGAATACAGCCGTCTATAGTATCTGTCAGCGGATGCCGCGGCCTACCTGGACAGATAGTCACAGCGTTTGTGCATTTAAGTGGCCTCCAGACTGTCCGAGCAGGTCTACTTTCTGAACCGAAAATTCGTTTGTCGTATCAGATTTAAACTTCATGGAGTCCACCAGGTAAGGCCTCATCAACACTTACTGGGCAACGGTCGTCGTAGTTACCGACGTTTTATATTTGCCAAACAATCAATGCAAATTTCAGATCATAGCGTGAAAAATGTTCCATCCTTCATTTACATTATTTTCGTCACGATTTAAGCGTGTTTTCCGCACAATGGTTACTTTTTCTGGTCTTACCCCAAAACTCCTATCGAAATGTTACCTGCTGAGCCGTATTCTGTACTTGGACGTGGATAGATTGCATGTAGAATATTTTAGAAAGATATTTATTATGTGGAGTATGTGTATACCCTGATCTGTTGACCAATTTGGTTAAACTGATTAAAACGCTTGCTTAACCAGAACGTTGGCTATTGTAGGGTGTGTGATGTAAGGATTTCGAATAACGGGCAAATCACTTTAAACGGGTAGATCCTAGTTTATGTTTGATCTAGCTTCGTCTTAGACAGGTCGCGTAAGCAATACATTACTGTCTCCCACGACGACATCGTCGACGACCCTCACAATATTTTCATACCCCGTCGTCGCTGCCGATGTTTGTCTCATCCCCGAGTCCTAGTAATTTCCCAAGTCATCTTTTGTATAATCGCACTCCTTCGGCCAGTCCCATGCAAAACTGCCTTACGATCGTACATTCGAACCGCACTCGTGTTATTCATAACTTCTCTATGTGATTGATTTATGACGTATGTCGTTTTAGATCCTCACATTCTGTTGGTAGTGTTTTCATCCTCATTTTTTTCTGATTTCCAAAAACCACTCGGTGAATTCTTGCTTGAACTCGCTAACTCCCTCCAAATAAGTCCATTCGGCCATGCCTCAAGTCCTTCGTACTTTGTACCCTATACCTTGCGCAATGAACCCTGGACAGTCCGTTTATGCCAATGGTATATCATGCATCTTTGGCGTGCAGCTATAATATTGGGCATTTTTGCACACCCTGGGGGTGTTTATCTGGTCCCACATTTTCATTCTGGCGGGCGGTTTTTCGGGTGACCTCCTAATGACGTTGTTTATTTAGGTCTTCTGCCACACTGCCATCCCCTTCTTCCGACTGACTTCGAATAGTCGAATTTTCGAATGGACTACGGTATGTATATGGGTCTCACTAACTTTGATCACATTCTCAGCTCAAATACCGACGCCAGAAGCTTCGATTTCCGCGTAATACCTATCCGGGAAGACCCAGGGAGTTTTTAGCATATAAGAAATGACGTTTAAAGTCTGTGCATTGCCATCCATAAAGGGATGCTGCATATTGTTACTTTCGTCGAAAAACTCTGCAATTTTTTCTTTTCGAATATGCCATCACCCATACGAACTACCCTGTCTCTGAAGTGTTTATAAGACTAAAGATACCGAAGAACGAATAAATCTATCTAATCAGCTATTGGGATGTTTCAATTCTGAGTTTCAGTACTGCTTGCGAAAACGCCATTTTAATTCTGACGTCTTGTCCCCCATTCAAGTCTGCTGTCGAGTATTAAAGAAAGAGCTCAGACCGTTTCAGCTACGTGCATGTTCATAGCAGCTCAAGAGTAACTGGATCCGTTGGAAGGTTTCTACCTCGACGTCATTCACGGCAGATAAAACGTACCCAAAATCTATTGCTCGTAAGATGGAGGCCCAATAATGAGGAATTTCAGTAATTCTACAGGATTTGATCGTCCATGCTCCCAGTCGAGATCAGCAATGGCTACCAGCAACATCCCTCAATCCTTAACCATTTTTTCGTCCACATAACTCCAAATAACAAAGGTATTTTCGAATTTGTGCGGCGTAGAAATCGAGGGATTAATATATATAGTTATCTCGTTTGTCTGCAGACAATTTCTTTAATTTTCTTGTGAATAAACATGTTTATTCACAAGAAAATTAAAGAAATTGAACAGCCACTTGCAAGATGCGCTCACTAGTTCTGTAAACGCTCATCGAAAAATCGGAGAAATATTGGCAAAGACCTCGAAGATACATTATGCGCCGGGAAAGGAAAGAGAGTAACTTGCGATCAGTGATCTGAGCCCTTGAAATCCACCGCGAAGAATTCCTCGCCGTCGGTCACCATCAAGGCGTAATCAAAAAATTCCCCTTTGTATAGCGGAAGAAGTGTTCACATTGACGGACTTGCAAGGCGATTTAAGATTGATTCCTCAAAACAGTTGATATATCGTTCAAAAATTAGGGCATAAATAAGTCGTTTAGAAATTCGCAATAATCGAGCACGGATTGTCTACCAAACCAAATTATCATAAAAGAGTCAGACCACTCCTTATGGGATAGTTTAGCATTCTTAGATTGTTCAACGAGGAGATACCTCTCTGAAACGTGAAGCATATAAGTCATGCTCCCAGTCTTCAAATCAGGACATGAGCCCAAGGTCAATAAAAGTAGGACATGCACAAAAATGAATCTATAGATAAAGATATCTAACAAGCATAATCCGCGAAGACATTCATGAATGGTGACTGGCTGAGCGAATCCCGAGATCTATTCGTAATTGTAATTAACCTCATATATCCTACGAAATCTGTCATTTAATATACAAGAGCGTCACAAGCCGGCAGCTCGGACGACCTGGTCCCGAACGCATATGCAAAAAGTTGTAAGCCTTGTACAATTATTAATCTAGTTAACTGTATTTCCAGCCAGACCAATCCATGCAGTTTTTAATCGAAATGTCTGCCGTATGGACCCTAATATACATCCGAAACACCACCTTGAACAAATCACTGTTTATATGAAAGGCACTACAGTTACCCGTCAACTTTTTGATTTCCTACCTTGGGCGTCTGCCGAAAACGGACTGACCTATGTGAAGACCAACGAGCTTATAATTAGTACAAATGGGCACATGTATGGGGGAGGGGGGGTGAGGGTCCGACATACCGTAGAGAAATATCAAGTACACTTGATGGTTATGTCTCCCTCCCTTGCACCAACTGCAACACATTCGCTCTTCATTCGGAGAGTTCTCGAGAACACGCAGTTACACCTGCTAACTATGCTTCATATCTGCCTGTGCGTTGCTATGCTGGGCACCAGTGAAATGGTGATCATTTAGTGCGCTTAGTGCCGCAACCCTAGTTTTGAAGACGCAGTTACGCGTAACTCCTCCGAGGGTTAGATTGGGCGCACTGCGTTCTTGCCAAGCTAGTGCGAATATCTGAATATCAGACACTTGGTAGTGAGACCACTTTATTGCAGGTTCTAAGACTGCAATCCATTTTGAAAGAAGAGGGTGACCACAATCATGTTTATTATCCTTCCCAAAATTACTCCGAGGCAGGCAGTCTCGACATTATCTTCAACATCAAACCTCTTTCTCGGAATTCCATTTGTAGTATTGAAGTGAGTTAAGCCTAAGAATATTTCAAGAGCGACAGCTAACTGGGGTTGAAGAGTCTGTGCATATAGAGCAAGTGGCACGCTCCCGGAGGACCGTTCCCATGATGCCTCATACTGAATGACAGTGTAGTGAGGCTGGCTGGACGGTTGCTCACTACCAGTCACTCGTATCCTGTCTTAGGGTGGATAGGTTTTGTCCCGCGTCATTTGGGATACTGCCTGCTTCAAGGACGGACTTATAAAAGTTGCATACGGGTAGCTCAGAATAAGACAGATATTTTGAGAGGTTTGGGTTTAACCTGCTAGATTCACGAGTAGACAACTACTAAACCAAGCAGTGGAATGACAGCCAGAAGAAAATGGAAGGGAGTTTGTGGATACTGGAAGACAACACTACATTTTCGATATTTAAAGGTTAGGGATATAATATCCCAATTTTTAGGGCCCATCGTGATCACCGCAACTCCCATACGGAACGGGAAAGCTCGTGAGATATAATTTTCACTAACAATGTGAGGTTCGGTCCCATTCGGGAGTCTTAGGAGTCGGCCCCTCCTCCTTGCAAAAGAAGTCGTTGATTTTCGCGGCTTTAACACACTTTAAGATATCACTATCAGACATCATGCCAAGTATATCAGCAAAACAGAGTAATCGAATGAAAATTTTTCAGATAAGACGGAATTTGAGTGAATTATCTAAAAACCAACGGAACAGCAAGGATCCATACTCACTTTTAAATATACCAATCGCTTGTAAATTTGCTCATTTACCTCACACCACGGGAAAAGTGGACCAACATTAGCAAAAGGTGCACACGCATTATTTTATCTGACTGCGAAAAGAACCCCAGAGGTAATCAGCAGAGTATAACGGGGAGTACGCAGTGACGTGAAAAGAGAAGATGTGTTATAAATAATATTAGGGAAACATTATTGAAGTTGCAGAAAAGAGGAGCAAATGGCAGCAACGGGCGTTACTTGCGTGGTTGTCCGGTTGCAATCTATAGCCCATCTTGTACTGAGATTCACAGAAAAGACCGCATAAGACGTTGCCTTGCAAAACTTGCCAAACTGAACCGTGGTTTGAGTTTACTTCGGCAACCCTCTGACATGGTCAGGGATCGCGTCATAGTAGCAGGAGCTTGTTGCCTCGATGCCCAGTGGACAGCGGATTTTCAATAAAGTTATATAAAGTGGATGACGATTTCGTCTGACGAATGTGTGTCGAGCCGATATCGAACTTTCGGGATACTCGAAAAACGGCGACAACAGGAAGTACGGCATTTCATACCATCCCCTAACCCAAGGAAATACTGCCGTTCGATTCCAATCCGGTTTATATTGTTTGTGTTGTCTCTTCTCTTCCTTCAAAACGCATTACCATAGTCTTCATTTGAACGATGAAATAATGAAAACGGAATGCACCAAAAAACGTGAGGTCGTGTGAAGGACGAGGTGCAGCCCCCTCGGGGCTACTTCTGTAGGAAATCTTGCCGTCTGGATAGTTGGCCTTCCGCGTCCTTGGCACTTTGTAGCCACCGTGGGGCCTTATGATCAGAGCGTACAAAGATGGGTTTTACTAGTAGGTAGGATTGTAAGCGTATGATGAATGTAATTATGGCTAACAATTCTTGTCGATATGTACAATAATTTCTTCGGTGTATCTGCCTTCGTTGTAGGTAGGCGTCGTCGCAATGGTTATTCTTTTGTACTTACAGTCTATATCGAAACCGCCTAGGAGCAGCCGCAGAACCACAGACAAACCGTTTTGATATACATATCCACGGGACCCCTTATAAATTAGGCGATATAGAGTGGCTTTTTTGATCAGCATCCCACTGGAGATTTCCGCGAAGTTCATTCAATCCTTGGAAGGACCATACTTGATAGTCGACGTACATCACCTCACAACGTATTTGCGTAGATTCGACGCGCTCCCCAACATGCCCACACTTAGAACACACTTGGCTAATCTGCAACCATTGCGCGGACGCCTACCTACAACTACCGCAGATACACTACTTGTACTTCTCCCCTCATTCAGTACCCACAACGGCCAGACAAAAAGCCATCGAGTCTACAAAGTCGGGGAGCCCTGTCTCCAGGGATGCATGTGAGGAAGGGAGAGTGCAACAGAAGGTGGTTGTTTGCATGAGAGGGAAAAAAGTCAGAAGACAAAGACGTGAGCAGAGTGCAACCGGGAAGAAAAAGGGAGGCGAAGATGTCCGATAACTCGAGGAGCATCAATTTTCGGCTTCGGTTATTGAGATTATTTTCCGCTGAGTGTGGAAAGATACCACCGAATGATGTAGGTGGTATCCAAACAGCCGCTTTCATGGCCGCGCAGACGTCAACTTCGTCGAAAACTGCCGGAGTACTCGCAGCTCTTTCCTTCGCCATTTTGAATAGTATCGTTCGTTAATGAACATCGACACATCACCCCTTATGTGTCAGAAAATCCACACCTGGGAACACGCGCCAAACCAAACGGGGAGTTACTATGAAGGTGTGATTGGCTGTGGAATATAGGAGGGCAACGTCCAAAATTACGGAACCGAGGTGTGTCATGTTAGCCCCATTGGAAGTCGTCAGACTAACCAAGAGGTATTTTTGTATTCTCGGACATCCTTAAATGGCGCAATAATACTTGTGGGTGGATTAGGGAAATAATAGCACCAGTATTTATGAAGAAATGCATTTTGCAATCGAAACCCCAAAGCAATTATTGTACATATCGACAAGAATTGTTAGCCATAATTACATTCATCATACGCTTACAATCCTACCTACTAGTAAAACCCATCTTTGTACGCTCTGATCATAAGGCCCCACGGTGGCTACAAAGTGCCAAGGACGCGGAAG
>CACRXP010000086.1:1053186-1082095 GCA_902702965.1 Spirometra erinaceieuropaei
GGTGGTGTTTCGGATGTATATTAGGGTCCATACGGCAGACATTTCGATTAAAAACTGCATGGATTGGTCTGGCTGGAAATACAGTTAACTAGATTAATAATTGTACAAGGCTTACAACTTTTTGCATATGCGTTCGGGACCACGTCGTCCGAGCTGCCGTCTGTTTACCGTATCCCCTAATATTCCATGCTGAGATGGTTGCTGTTCGCCATCTCGGTTTACTACCCCTTTGTAGTTGTTTGCAGGAGTTCCCTAGTTTTGACGTTATTCTCAGTTTCATGTCTATCCTGGGCGATGTTTACTTAATGTCTGCCTGGAGTCACTTATGCGTTCTCACAGTCAATGCGCGAAAACCTTAATTCCGCATTCGTAACCTAGAGTAAATTAAGAAATTCGACATGTGATAGAAACCTGCGATTCAACGCTGCCTTTAGTCGGGAACTTTTAGCCTTCTTTAGCCTGACAATCGAAGTAATACTCGTGGACTGCTGCGGATGCCGGCGAACAGTTTTCTTGTTTCTAAATGCTTCCGACCTCTTACCTGATCAAACTTTCGTCTTCTGTATATGTTTGACTTGCTGCATCTCGAAATAGTTCATGGGTGTGGTTTCCACACCCCATCGGGATATCGGGGCTTTCGGTGTGGTAACAAGCCAGAAATCAAAGATTGTTCGATGGTTAATATGTGCCCAGAAAGTGCATGAGAGAATCTACACTTCTAAAGTTTCAACAGTGGTGGCGGAATGAGGGACTTACATACGACCTTGATATACTTATGTCCGCAGTGGTATATCATCCAGTGAAACGAATGCCTAAAAATAGCCTCGATTTCCACGCGCCTGCTATTTAATTAACTTCGTGATTCTTTGTGTGATTCGAGACCGATCACCGATGTGTAAGCCGCTTACTGCCAGATACTGCTCAGCCTGACAGCGGCACACCTTCCCGCTAACTATGGCCCATTGATGTCTCGGTAATGCTATATCTGGAGGGGACTGTTTTAACTACGGTTTGCTGCCGTGTAATCTGTTTTTCACTTCTTTCGTTTTCTTTTCTGTACTTTTCGCCGAGATTTATCTTTTTTGGCTTCAAATCACTGGACACACGCCCTACTTACTACCTTCTTTAAGTGGCTGACGGAAAAGTGCCGTCATTTTTACTAGTGTGAGTTGATGGAGGTAACACATTGTGGGCATATGTACCCTTTCCCATAATACCATAGCCATTTTAAACGTAGTCACCACGGTTTTCCTTAAGAAGGCAGCTGCTTTACGAAACGCCTGATTGCAGTGGGGATCTTCGACAGGAGGCTCGATTAGCATGATAGCAAAGCAACCTTCGTTAATCTTAGTACTTTGAAATATCAAAATGTAATTAGTAGGACTAGTAGTTTTTCTCAGTGAGATTTCCCGCCTGCGTGTTAAGACGGCCGCACTATCGGAATCGCTAGTTTGTAATGCGATTTCTAAAGAATATCATGCCAACCGTGTTACTCCTCATCGTACCTGCAGGTGGTTTACCCGAGGTTACTTCAAACGACTACAGCCTCTTCATGGGTGACACGCATATCTTAGATCAATTACAGAAGCATACATCTGTCCAAAAAGACCTTGCGTTTGCTAATAATTTAACATCTCCACGAGCTCTAAAATTCAAGCTTGTACTTCCTGGCTACGTAGGTGAAATCAAAGTAGCTTATTACTGTTGTTTGGACCTCCGCCACCCATCGCTCAGCCACTCCGGTTTTGGTGACCTTCAGTGCTTTGCCTGAACGCAGATTTTTGCCAAAAGTTGTCAGCTTATTCTAGGGCCTGCTGATAACCAGATAAATACTTCTCCCTTGACCCAATCTGTGAATTTTGCGGATGCGAATCTATACGTGTAGGTCTTCACAGAAAAGTACCAGAATCCCCTGATCTACAGATTAGTTTATAATCTTTTACCTTGCCGAGGTTGGGATAAACAGTCTTCCATAATATTTTTGTCAAACCCGAATTTTTCCGAAGTCTTCTCTCTATACCACCAGGACGGCACTCAAAAGGGACCTGCGCTTGTCACACACACACATGACGTGCCCCCTCACACAGCACACCTGGGTTTCAGCCAAAGAAGGTAGACTGTTTGACTCTCAAATGTAGCAGACGGGGAACATGTAGGAGCCGGAAAACCTACTCTTTACTTACGTGAGAAGTACCCAGTTCGTACCTACGTCGTGCGATGTTGGAAGTGTTCGTGCGTGATGCATGTGTTCATGGGGAAATGCATGATGATGTGGTGATTTATCGCATGTTTTCGTGTAGGCGCATGTGATCGAGCATACCCATACGATGGCTAAATGTGTGAGGGCGATTCGAACAGTTGAAGAGATGACGACGGCTGGACGTTGGCACTCTATACACTGGTTTGCCGGTCTGTACGATGCATTCACAAGTGACCGGCCAGGCAGATGAGGGATGTGCACGTGCGGTGGCAGCGTGGGCAGTACAAGTTGGGAGGTGCAGAGTCAGTTGCGATGGTGATGACTACGTTGGCGGATGGTGAGATTCTATACATATAAACAGGTTCACAGGAACAATTGGCTTAGTGGATGCTCATAAATGACGTTCAAAGAAGCTGCCTACCCTCTACTTCTGCGTGTAAAGGTGGACTGCTAGTGAAAATCATCGTAATTCCAGCTGGTGACGGCACATGCAGCATAGCCAAATTCAAACGGCTACTCAGAAGTTTACTGTTTCAGCTCCCTCTGAGTAGAATTCTGTGCTAGAGGTATATCTTTCTCGCGGTGGTGGTGGTGGTGGTGGTGGTGGTGGTGGTGGTGGTGGTGGTGGTGACCGTGGCGGCGGCGGTGGTAGTGGGCACGCCGGACACTGAGGTGTCGATTGGGCAAGGCATAGCGGGTGTTCAAGGTGTGTCGATACTGTGGTGGTTTCTGCTGTCACGGATACTCATTTGACCGGTCTGTTCTGGACGAGATCTCAGGTCTCTGGATTTATATGCAGTCGTTTCAGAGCGTTCTTCGGAGTGTCCTTGTATTGTCGTTTTTTCCTCCCTGTCGACGAGTACCCGTAGTGACACCTCCATGGAAGAGTTGTTTCGGCAGACGTGCGTCTTCCGTTTTTACAAGATGGCCGCCCAAACGTAGTTTCAGTTGTCTCAACATGGCATGGATGCTGAGGATTTCTTTCCGTTAGAGGAATTCCGTGTCCAGGATCCTGTTTTGCCATCTCAGCTACGGTATTCTGCGAAGGCAACTGAGATGGAAGTGATTGAGCTTCCTGGCATGACTGGAGTGGACGGTCAGGACGACGGCCTTATACATCTTCAACTTGGTTGTCAGGCAAAGGTCGTGGCGAGTTCTGCAGCTGGCCGAAAGCTTGGCTGACTTTAAAGACCCGGTGGCCATTTCGTCGTCAATTTTGATGTGTGACGTGTTGCTACCTAAGTAGGTGAAGCCGTCCGCAGTCTTCGGTTCGGTGCGATTGACATGGATGCGACGGACACTGAACTCAGCGTTCGGTAGCTGTTGATGCATGACCACCGTTTTTTCCGTATTGATGGTCAAGCCGAACTGGCGGCAGTTCTAGGCGAAGAAATCAATGCTCTATTGCATATCTGCTTCGGCCGTACTGTTGAGTACGCAGTCTTCGGCGAAGAACAGATCGTGGATAGTAGCTGTGGAGAGACGCGTCGAGGTCTGCATTCGTCGGTTGTTGAGGTATCCGTCGGTCGTGTAGGTGATACGGATCCCGGGGCTCTCATCACAGTAGGCGTCCACCAGCATGCCGAGAAGCATGAGACTGAAGAGGGTGGACGCTAGTACGCAGCCCTGCCTCACTCCATTGCTCACTGCGAACGCCTCGGAAACCGCCCCGTTGTCCATGGCTCGTGCTATCATCCCGTCGTGGAACTGACGCACCATGTGCGTGAATTGCTGAGGACAGCCGAACTTCTGCTTAATTTTCCACAGACTTCGATTCACTCCGTCTTAGTCTTTGGTCAGGTCCACGAATGGGGTTTATAGGCGAGTCCGCATATCCTGGCATTTTTTTGTAGCTGGCAGGGGGCATAGATCATTTCAGTGGTTGCGCGGTGTCGCCGGAATCCACACTGATCTCTCAGCAGAAGTCTTTGTTCCAGGTGGCCGTTGAAACGATTTAGGAGGATGCGGGGATGTTGAGCAGCAGAATTTTTCTGTGATTGTTACAGAGTTGTCGGTTTCCTTTCGGCTTGTAGAGGTGAACTATTGTTGCGCCCTTGAAATCCTGAGGGGCTTGTTCTTGACTCCGCACCCCCTGGAAGAGCGCTGTAAGGTGATCCACTAGATTGTGGCCGCCGTGTTTATAGGTCTCAGCCGGAATCGCATCGTAGCCTGGTACTTTCCCGCTGGTGAGTTGTTGCACGAAGGGGATGGTTTCTAGGAAGGAAGGCGGGAGATCCAGGTTGCTGGTGATTTCCCTTCTGTCCATAATTAAAGACCACACCATATAAAATTTAATTACATACAAGAGCTACAGTTGCTACGACGCCACATGTCTACTAACATCAGTAGCTCCACCATTCATCACAAATATTCGAACTTGGTTCGATTATTATTTGGTCTCCCGCATCCAGATCAATAGTGCCGGTGATCTCATCATATGTGTTTATCACTTGATCCAGCGCCGTCAATAAAAGCAGTGTTCATCCATGCGTCCTCCGCAGTCTGCTCAGGCAAGAGGAATAAGGGAGGTTATTGTGTTTTTTGACAGACTGCGGGCCAGAAAACCATGACTCAAACAGTTCGAGACCCACGCAGTCTCCATCCAGTACGAGAAATTCGACCACATCGAGCCTGAAGATGTTGTCGGATTTTGTTTAGTAAGCCGTGGCATGAGAATTGGTGCCATTCATCTCCATTGTCGTTTGCATGAAGTAATCTGACTGCTTCTCCGACGTACTTGCTTTGCTTGCAACTATACCAGGTGCGGCAAACGACTCTACCCGTTTTTTGCCGTGAAAGCGCGCCTTCGGCGTCTATCACCTGGGAATTGATATTTGTCTGTAGTGTGTGTCTGTGTTATCCGACGAGACTCGGCTACACCTATAAATGGTAATCTCGTCACTGACAAAAATATAAATTATCGAGTGCGTATTGTAACCACTTAATGCCTTCAATTGCTATACCGGTTCCTATGCATAGGCAATACAATAATTTTACGCAGCCTTCCTGTTATTTTAAATGCCTTGGGAGAAATCGCTTAAAAATAGACTTCGCAGACCGTTGGCGCTATGTCCGCAATTGCAACCATAGACTTTGGCTGCATTTGGCTTTTAAATGCTGGTCGCGGCCAGCATTTAATAATAAAATAATTCGTAGTTGTTTGGCATAAATGTTGCCCCTTCTTTTCCAGGTTGAGCATATATTCCCGAGTCTGCAATGCAGCAGCAATTCCTTGCAGAATGGCAGCTTAATGTGGACATTGGGGCCAAGCACTACGGCTACTCTGCAGATGTCTGTCCATCCACGATCTGCGGGTGCCTAGAACAGGCACTTAGCTGGCTTCAGGCGGACCAGGTCCCAGTCGCGTTACTGGGTCGTCGTTTCATACGTCGTCTTCTCATATCCCCCTACACAGGGACAGTGAAGGTGAGACCCTAAGAGTTTATGCATTTGCATACATTGAGCTGTGGCCTTTCTGTGCATGTTGCTGTACCGAGTCCCCCTTTCAGTTGATCTGACGGAAAGGTGGTTTGTCACACCAATGAAGTTCATCCGGCATGCCAATTTAGCTCACTACCGAGACAGAGCCCACAGTTACCAGTAAAATCACCGCTTACTGGGAACTAGTAGAAACGAAACCAGATGGATCCAACTGCCGTTTCAGTTTAGTCGTGGCTCTTCTATTTGTTGCCCCATTGGTAAAAGTGGGTTCTTTTCTGTTATTTTGGTTCCTTTACTGATATTCAGCATGACAGCTTAGATCCTTAAAACTTCACTGCTGTCTCCAGCCGATGCGGTTATTTTTTTGTCCAATTCGGGATTCTCTTACCACTCCTTATCAGCCAAGAGAAATGTCTCGTTGTTCGTGTCCTATGGTGTTACCCAACTGTGTCAATTCTACATTTTAGGAGCTGGCCCTCTCCCGCCTGTTCGAGCACATTGATATCAACATTGGCTGTCCTGATACTGACTCGAAAACCAGAATCCTTTCTCATTTACTCTCGCTGGTTAACGACTTCCTGCAGGTCCGCGGTGATCCACTTCAACCTAACACCTTCCAGCAACTGGATAGTCGGTGGCCTAGGCTTCAGAATCGAGCGACAATGGCGGTAGACCACGTGGTACTTATTTAAGGCTTTATTGCTTGCCGGTTGACTCCCGTAAACAGTAGTTTCCTCCCCAGTCCTCAGTATCTTGATTTTCTCGTCTTTATTCTTGATCATGCTGCAGGATCACTTACGCCTTGAGTGCGATGCGCTTCACCATATTAGAAAATTGTCCTTCTAAGGTCAAGGGGAAACTGTGTTCACTAGCCTGGCTTGGTAGCAGGACGGAGTAATGGCTCTCCGGTCTGGAAACCTCGGAGACGGATGCCGACAGCCAGGCCAGAGGTATTTCCGACGGAGACGCGAGAGGGTGCGACTGCCTGCGAGGACTCTAGACTGGAACTCTAAGTAGAAATGAACGCCCATATTTCGTTCTGCAATCAAACCGGATCGATGACCGTCAATCCTGGGCGGCTTCCAGTCTTCTCGATTGTTGCCAGTAGCGCCTAAAGTTCCGATCAGGGTTTCTCCGCCTTGGGTTCGGATATGGCTGTCGGTAATACTGCTCAGTCGTACAACCATATAGCCCTTTCTGCGTTCGCCTACACAACTTTTCCCCTGTCTGACGATCTGTCTAGGGTGCAGTACAAAAATGTCCAGCTTCTATAAAGTATTACAAGAGGCTTGTGGACTGCTCGGCGGCTCTGCCTAGATTATGCGCACTCGCAGGTGGCCGCCTTGGCCCCCTGTTCGTAACTTCAGATCCCAGCTTTGGAAGTTCGCATGCATATCTTCGAGGTTTTTCCGACCCGAGTTGTTTCATTGCCTTTCGCCGCAGCATTTTAGTTTCTGATCTTCCAAACAAGAGGAGGAAGACTGGAATGACTACTTCTGGCCTGGGGTTGCTGTATGACAGGCTGACGATGACAAGTAAGCCAGAAGGGGGAACGTCCATTTCCCTTCTCATTGCCGATGATACCTCCTGAGTATTAGCTGTTCGTCGTAGTCAGGCTGCCCGCGAGGTGACTGAAAAACAAGAAGAAACGACCACCTCCCATTCTGTAGTCGGATGAGGTCCATGTATGCCAACTCTACGCAGCTTCGACGTTTCTCTCTCAACGTTTGATATATTTTCAGTTGAGAGTGAAGGCCTTATCTCGAAGTATAACCCTTTGAACCTTCGAATCGCGTGCTTTGGAAATACTTACCGGCAATTCACGTTATTAATCGAGAGTCCACCATGTTTGTCAATGTCTCAACTTTTTGGACTCATTTGGTCGCACCTGAAGAGGAAGCCTAGAATCATCCACTTGACTTACACTGCCGGGATGCCTTCGTTTGACATATTGATCCTTGCAGGCGAAGTCTCTAATAAACTGCCTCCCGAGATTTCGTTTCGACTTCGGACTAGTCACTTTAAAGCTGACGTTTCTCCTGTCTTTGTGATACGACTATTTCACCAGCAAAACCAGCCATTTGAGTCATTAAATTGACCGAATCGGACAGCTTAATGTTAGTAGGTCCGGTCCAGATTCATACATTAACAAAAGTGGCCGAAATACGAAAAATGAGAACACGATTTAAGTTTATAGTAGTCGACTTCTGTTAGCGGTTTTTAGAAAGTTTCCGGACTATCTCAAAAAACAAGGACAGTCGGTAGTTTTTATATCCCCTTCGCTTCTCAATCAACATAAGTGATCAGTGAAAGACTTGTTGTCCATGAACAACTGTACTAGTTTTAAAGCAGACTCCCCTGTCCCGACATTGTTTCCGTAAAAATTGAAATTAGAAAGAATGAAAAATTTGGAATGAAACTTGTTCTAAACTGAAGCGGAATAGTTTCTTCAGCAGGCAGCAGTAATATGTCATAAAAAGAAAGTTGGCACACCGTTAACTTCATTCTTGGAGAAAGTGTTTACCGGTTCGCGGAAATCTCAGAATAACTAGTAATTATAGTGAAGAAGTCGGCCGAATCCCAGGACTGTTTTCAGGTCTATTGCGTGCCACTTGAAGGGGTGAGCTGAGTTGGCGGGATTTCTTTTGAGCGGTCTCGAAACTTTACCGAAGTTCATTGGGTGGGAACGCCTGATTCTTCACCGAAGCCGTATTATTTTTTCTCCAGGATAGCTCGCCGGCTCATTTCACATATTCGACGGGGTGAATTCTCACTTGTTTTTCTAAATTGTTCAGTCATCCATTATCCACGGCTTTGCTTTAACTCACAACCTCTCCTTGTTCTGGTCTAGTCGCGATGTTTTTCACATAGACTTAAAAGAAGTCGTTTGCTTCTCATTACACTGATTAACAGTGTAGTATAGTTTACGGGTACATTCAAACCAAGACAGGGAACGTGTGGGAAACTAACATCCCGAAACTTAGTATTTCCACTTTTCCAACTGCGGTTATTAGTGTACTCACTCCAAGTTTTCTGACGCTCAAGTAATCGAGTTCGGTCTTCTCACTTCTATGGTCAATCCCCGTTTCCTTTCAGTGTGAGCTTTACTCATTGATAAAAACCTTCATTCTCCCCTACTGACTTCTGCTTTTTCAACTTCAGCTGCGCACTTCTAGCCCTTACTGCACCGAGGCCTTCGTTTTCCTCGAAGAGCTTTTCACATGCTGTCGGCGCTCTCTTTCCGTCCTCTCCTTGACAGAATCTGTGGATTGTGCTTTGAGGAATCAGTATTTGAGGCATCTAAGCATGGTAACTGCTGCTATTTGATAAACCTCCTTCCTTGCAGCTGATTGTCCAATTCCTTCATATGGTGTTTGTTGACTCTCAAGGAAAGTAACCGCGTTCCAATAAAGATTTAATTTCTACTTGCATGGTGTAAAGTAGCAATTATCTTTTTAAATTTATTTCTTTTAGGCTCCTCCCTCAATTTATCGAGCTCCTTGCTAGATCAACTTCTACGTCTGGTGGAGAAGTTGACAGAGCTTATCCTTTATGGGTCCAGCAAGTTCACTTTCACATCAAAACCATCGCTCTTCTCTGCAAATGAGTGTGAATACTTGGTGACCCTGATCTGTGACATTTCCTTTTCGACTGACCCCGATTCCACCCTGCTCTTACAGCACTTAGCCGCTTCTGGAGATGCGCATAGTCATGAGTGGCGTTTGCTCAATCTTTCGCCATGTCGGACCCTCCTCTACATCGTTGTGCGTGTCGCCGGCTCACTCCGTTAGTTCATTTTTTGACGAGAGTTTTCGCTTCCCATTTGATCCCTCAGGCCCTTCCTTTTAGATGCTAGGGCTTAGAAATATTGCTCACCGTATCTATTTCCCATGCAGATAGTCAAATTTGTGCAGTTTGCTGAGACCCATATCACTCCTGCGACTTACTCAATATTTTTATGTATTCAGTGCCCGGAACACAAGTGAATCGCTGGTGAGAAACCCTTGCCATTTCTTGGGGATAGCAGGGGAGGCGGGTCCCTGCCTATGTGGGTCTCAACCTGCCGCTTGAATTGCAACCTTTGCACTTCATTGTTTCACTTGGAACCAGAAACCGGACCGTTGAGCAGCGTGATGACGCGACCTGCCTCATATGAAAAAAATTTTCAGAACGCTGGGGAAAGTCGTAGAGTTAGTGGAAATCGAGGCGAAAGGACTCACAGCCCTTCCTGACTGTTTCTAACTATACGTTGAGATTTACCCTGCTTCCAACGCAGGTAATAGCCAACTGTTCAGGCACATTTCGCCGACTTCGTGCGGCTGTAAGGGAGTTGGCTAGGCAGTGGGTCATCCAACGTTCCAGATGCGATTTTTGGACTAGTTTAATATTAAAATTTCGTTAGAAATCAGTGTGTTCACTTGGAGTAAAGCCATCAGGGCAGTAGTTTTGGGGTTGGCCCGTTTTTAAATAAGAATTCCTAACTTGCAGATGTCAGCGGCTACCTTGTGAATCAGGTGCCACTCATTTCGTACGAGAGTTGGGACGCCCTTGAAAAATGGAATTTATTTAAAACTATATCTTCCCCGACCCGTGTTGGGCCTTCCTCCCGACCCGCAACTCCTTTTCCCGCACTTATTTTCATTGCTAAAGAAATATACCTACTTTAGTGGTATGTTTTTGTACCTTGTTGCCGCCCCCCCTGAGCTAGTCCCGTTTTTTGTCCTGCACACTCTTTCATCCTTCGAACTTGGGACATACGAAGCAGGCGAATAGCATCCGTTTCTACTACCAGTCCAAAGTCGCCCTACAGTAGAGAGGGTCAAATGAGAGAGAGAAAAAGAGAGACTATTTAGTGACTACAGTTCTTCCTTTCCATTCCGTCCTTTCAATCCAGCCTTGGAGTCTCCGCGGCTGCCCTTCCTTTTGGACGCCTTTGGAAAGGCAGTTGTGGCTGCAGACTCTACCAACTGCCCCGACCACAACGGAACCTCGCTGGAAAGAAACACTGTCCAAATTTTTCTGACAGACGACGTGCGCCTGTTCCGCGTGCTTTTGACGCTTCTCCAGTTGGAAAACAAGCTAATAAAAGCCAGGTGTGTGTGTGTACTCTGTTTTCTCCCTCTGATTGACCTTGCTCCAATATAAAGGCAGGGCACGACTGCATATGCAATTGTCTGGTCTGATTCCAACACGTTGACTGAACGGAACAACACAACGCGGCGAAAAATGAGCCCGGACTTTTAGCGTTCCAGGTTTGCACTTGTTTACATCAAGGTGTCCTTCTAATAGTTACAAAGTGGTTGCGGACGCCTGTAAATTTCGTGATGTGTGTAGTCTTCAAGCATAGTTCCTGGTGAAATTAGGATTGACTGTTCAGAAAAATGAACTACCTTGCTTTGTGTAAGACAGGTTGCATGAGTATGTCATTACACACTATTGAACCCTCCGTAGGCCAGCTGTCTACGAGTCGACCTGTTTTTGTAGGTAATTCTTGCTTTCACTTCACCGTAGTGCTGCTTGCTTATGAAAATTGAAAGCTGAAAGTTGAGAGTTATTTTAGTACGTTACTTGTGGGCGTCAATTATGACAACTTACGCCTTGAGTGGACAATAGGTCTACCAGTTAGTCTACTTTCTGGCCACTCCACGCGTCCACGGGTGGCGGATGATGGCACGGCTTTCAGTGAGGGTTAACTGAAAAGTATGCACTCCCAGGTCTGACAAATAATCACCGGTGGACCAAAACCGACAGTGCCACTAGTTTGGACAGGGCTGAGGTCAAGCACACCGACGGCCTTGCAAAGTACTGCGAAGTCCGGTGACAGCACTATGTTATGGTGACCCTTAATGGCATTAGATTAATTCACCTGTTCCACCGAGCTAAAACGTTATAGGAGCCAGGCCTGAAAAAAAAACAATCTGAGTGGCCATTGGAGACCGAGCTGTACTCGAAACCTCCGCATATGTGTCACAAAGTAGATGCCCAAACACACTGCTATGAGCCATGCCATGACGTCCGCTGAACGGACGCGCGTCCTTAATATCTGATGCTAGAATTTAAGCACAGTCCTCGATCCCAGACCGTGTGCGGTTTACACCAATACAACGCTTGTCTGCCGTCCGAATCCCAAACCGAGGCCCCTAGGGCGTGGAACTCCTGAGGGCAAACTCCATTCGCCCTCTATCTCACCGGGGCCTCTGCGACTCCTCCGGTAGACATGGTGTGGCAACTGCCCACCAAAGCAGTACTTTCATGAGGACCTGTAAACGACCGCGTAACTGAAGGAGTTTTTACCAACATAATTATAACTTCTTTCTATGCGCAAACATTAACTGCCTGCCAGGGCGTTAATGGAACCTCTCATCTGCAAGAACTGGCCGTAAACCTCCTTCCTTGGATTTTCTATCTGTTGCTGCTAGACTGAATTGCTGCTCTGTGTCTGGCGAATCTCCAAACAGTCATCTGATTGAAAGCTTTGGGCTTGGTCCTCGATATGATAACAGTGAAGAACTGCTGAACTTCGCTGATCAGAAGTGGCTGTTCGTCATCAACATATGTCCCCAGCACCACCGCAAACATCTGGTAACCTGGCATCCCAACGATAATCGTGCAAGTATCCAGATTGACTGCTTTTTATCGTCCAGTTCCATATAATGACGGCTAAGTCAGCTGTGCAAGACCTCAAGAAGCTGGAAAATAACGACTTTCATGGGTAGATTCGAGATGTCGGCGGCAATCGACAACTCTACCAGCTTACTCACAAAATGCAGGTTTTCTGCACTGAGTGATTCCGTTCCTGGTATCACTGCTGAAAAACCAGCCAAGTCCGATTGCTGTCCTGAACACATTGGAGGCCTTTTAAACTTCATCGACCAGCCCATCGACTCTCTTTTTCCTGCAGCAAAGTTTCGTTCTTCTGTAGTTTATGCAGTGTCGTGTAGCCCTCCTTCCGGAGTTCAAACCACTGCTGCAATCTGGAGGCTGCACACCAACTAGGCGTTTGGAAAGAATTGAGCCTCTGTTGAGGGCTACAGGTCTAGAGGCGGCAATGACGACCTGACTTGATGCGATGGTTGAACAGGCATTGGGAGATAGTGTCGTCGTCGATGGTTGCGGTTCGACTTTCACGTGACTGCCTTCAAGATGGGAAATAAGGCGTAATACGAGAAGTCTCGACAACACTGCTCCAAAGGCCTTTGCCACTGTCACACCTAGGTGCTTCCAAAGTGTCCATAAGTCAATAACGGTACCCAACCAAGCCGGGTTCCTGGGTGGACGTGGCTACTTCGACCAAATATTAAAACTACGGCGCATTCTCGAGCTCCGTCGTTGCCATTTGCGGTTTTCTGTGGTGTTGAGTTTAAGACTGGACTCCGGCTGTCCGATCTTGACTACTTTGACGATATTGCTGCGCTGGCGGTAAGCTATGATATACAGAATCCGTTTTCTCCCCTGAACACGGTCGGTAAATTTGTTTAGTTCATTCATAACTGCCGCGAAAATCACGATATCCTCGTGAAAATCACCCGTGGTCAGGAGGCATCCCCTGACTAATCGCTGTAAGCTTTAAGAAGTGGACAATTTCAATTATTCGGGGGCGGAATCGTGAAATGAACGGAGTAAGAACAACACCATCCTAGCCAATGCTTCCCTCAGGGTTTTCGGAATCCTTTTAATTATTTATGGACCAGCGCTGCAAGAATCCGAATGCACCGGTGGGTGTCCTCCGGTTCAGTCCTCCTGTACAGTTGTAAATGCTTGTGCTAGAGGTTCGAGATTGCTGACCACTGCTGTTCGAGAATTTTCTTTAGAATTAGGTACTCTTATATCTTGAATGAGACAGTCCTCACCGGCAGCTACGTCGCTAGTGTTTGTCAGGTTATCTAAGGAAGGCCATTAAAGTGACTCAGGCACGCTCAGTACGCCTGCCTACATGGGGACGACAGAGGTCGGCGCAAAATCTGGCCCACGGACGTGTTTCCTACAAAATATGTCCTTGTCACTGTGTAAGAATGGCCGGACATCCTAGATCTCGTGATGCCGACCGTCGTGCGAAGTACTTCGCACAAAGTCATTAAGATCGACTAGATCAGGCGTGACCAGCTGTATCAAGTAGAAGTGCGCTTAAGTCATAAGTGTCTCCAGTTTCTAGTTGTCGTCCACAGATCGTTCGCTGCTTAGGTAAGTTCTAACTGAAGGCAGCAATTTCAAGGCTTTTATGGTCAACATCATCCTAGATGCTTAACGAGCAGATTTTGTTGGACCACCCGACCTCATCGAGCTGCCTCTCCCGTCTTATTCTCTTCTTCCTCTGTGCCTTTATTACTAACCTCTCGCAGCGTGATTCTCACAAGCATCTTCATCCACTATTTTCGTTCTCAGGATGCCCATATTAGGCAAAGTGCCATCGGCACACCAGCTTTTTGCCGAGCTCCTCAGGTCCATCTGTTTCGAACACTTCACGGTTCTTGATTGGCTCGTCTCGCCCGAGACTGACTGTCTTGCATATCTGCTCTCCTACTGCAAGCGTGTTGTGGCCTCGTCCGCGACCACGGCTGACTTGCACCAGTCGAATGTCTGGGCCCTGCCGGTGGCACCCTCGCCAGCGACTCACCACCATCCCGACCCCGGCTCTCCGAACGGTGGTACTGCGGGGTATCCCAGCCAGGAAATCGTGACCTTTCTGCGCCGTTTATCTGCCAGTCTCCGCCTTCACGAGTCCCAGGGAACCATGCCCTATTCGCCGCGTCTTCTCATCTCCCGACTACAGGCTGCCGCAGATATAATATCAAGATCCTGATGTCGCCATGTTGGGGATATTTTGAAACACCGGACAGAAGAAATGCTTGCATTGTGATACAATAAAATTCCCTACCGCCCTCATCCTCATTACCAAGCCTGAACACGACTTAGAGGCCTTGATCCGTGGGTTGAGTGACTAGCCCGCATTAGAGTTGGCGGAGAAGTGGTAGCTGTCTGCGATTACCGTCTTATTAGTCATTTAACAGATATTGATGAGCTTCTATGGGGCCGTATCCTTATGACGACAAAAATAAAGAGGGTGCAGTTTACGGACTGGGTTTCTGGCCAACTTGGACGTGCGATCGGACAGACGAATCCGGGTAACGGAGCGTGGTCCCAGTCGATCGAATACCTACAGGTGGGTTATGTCCAACCGGATGGGTCATGTCCCACGTTCGTATAGAAGGATAGTCTAGACGATGGTCTCGTACACTCGCAGTCTGGTTCTCGGGATGAACTCTTGGAAGCCAAAAGACTAACAACCGTCCTTACAGGTTACCTAGGTGCTGAAAAATCTATAAAAGAAATGCATAATAGGTCCCCGCTTATCGGCCACGTTACGTTAGTAAAGGACTTAAGTCGCCCGCTTTTTAACCGAAGAGCCCGTCTACGCGTGCTACACACTATTTGGTCCGGGGTACATCAAGGGGCATGCTTCATATGAGGCCGAAACGCGCATGTGCTAACATGCAACGTTTCTCCCACCGTAGTGAAAATGGCACAATGGGCTAAATGCTAAAGAAGAAGGTTATGTGGGTGGCAATTTATGGCCTGTCTGTTGACGGGTAGGGTGAGGTGCGGTTAGGAGGTCTGGACTGCGGCTTCTCACAGGAGAATTTCATGAAGGCGCATATCGCCGGATTTATGTCCGACGTCCAGGTCCTCGTCCACCGGTCTCAGTTCCGCAGTTGACCAAGCGGACCGGTGGGAACGGTGTAGTTGAGTCCACATTGCCGATGGTAAGATTGATGATGCTTCTGTTTCACAGGATGGCGGTGTCTTCACCAGTAATACTATTCGTAGCGGCGGCGACGGTGGTGGTGCGTTGTGAGATTAGGGACGGGTTGGTCACTATTGTAGTGAATCCGACGCGCTCCTGGATTAGCCGTTGCCATTGAAGACATAATAACAGGCGGTTGAGTGCTTGCGTCGTTGGTTCACAGCACTATTTAAGCCTTAGAGGGGGCTACTCAGTTGTTTCCGAATACAGCTGATTCAGTCTCCAAGGTAGGTCACCACGCTTGTCGATCTTGAACTAAGTTCTCCCCAGGAGCCGGGTTAATTTGCAGGTACTCGGGGGGAGTCTTGAAGGTGTAGCGGCTAAGCGGTGATGGTGTACGCTCAGTGCGCCACAACTTCAGGCCATATCCCAAGTTGTTAGAAGTAGGACGCCATTTGGTTAGAACTATTTTGTACAGAATAATTAAGGGAAAGTTGGCAACCGGACGAGTATTCGTCCGGCGCCGCGGAGGCGGCGTCCGTGAGAGCGACGAGCCCTGTGTCGCCGAAGGTCGCGCTGCAAAAATGTCGTTGCAGATTGTTTACTCTATTGTTCTGGACTGTTCCCGCCTGTCTTACCAATCAACGATAGGAGTTGCGTTGATTGGCTCCGAGCCCGAGCGAAGGTAGTGACAAGCCTCGCGTGGTGCAGGCAGAGAATCGACCGAATGCGTGGTGCAGACAGTGGGTTGCAACGAAACAAATGGAAGCCGGGCAGACGTGCGTGCCATAGCAGGCTGTCGCTAGGACGTAGGTGCAGGCGCTAGCAAGAGGCGCGACGTAGCCTTTCTGACTGTTCACCACAAAGGTACACTGGTTGTGATACAGTTGTCCCTCGTGTTTGCGAGCATCTGTACCGGCATCAACGTAGCAAATCTGCTTGGGCAGGCCTTCGTCATCCATCGCGATCTGGCCGCTCCATCATAGTCATATCTGCTTCAGCCTAAAGTGGTTCTTTCCAGGAACTCAGGGTCTGGGACTCTTTCCTACCACTTCAAAGCCAGCGCAGGTGAAAAAGTTAAAACTTCATGCTTGGCATTCAAAAATAGTCCGGTCTCCCGTAAAAACGGGTTGTCAAGCCAACGGTCAACATTAAACACGCAAATACGGGTATCGTGACGGTTTCAGGCGGATGCAGCAAGCACATGCGATGTGTGAGGACGGTAAGACAATGTGGACAGGTAAGCCCCACACGATAAAATGTCTCAACTACGTACCACGACTCAGGTTGAGTGATGCAAGTCAGTATGCCCTACAAGATTCCTCGTCCACTGGCTGGGTACCTCAGGCTCAATACCTCCAGACAGCGTTCTCTACAGGTTTCCTCAGCTTAAGGCGACTAGTCGACTTAGATTAAAATCGTAATAGAATGCAGACCACCGGAGTAGTCCAAACTAACTGGAATTCTGGGCGGACGAGAGTGCGCGGGCAGGTCGGGCCCCCATCCGTGTCCGGTGAAACTGTGCGACTCACGTGACACACCGGCGGTGATTCATCGACCGTGATTCCGTCTACACATTCCCATTTTTAGCAGTCTGAGTGACGGCACGCCCGAGTTTGCATGAGTCACACACACCTATCCAGCGTGACTCATTCGCCACTGCCACCGTCACTTCCACCTGTAAAGAGTAGCTGGCGTGGAGTGTGTTCCGTTGAAGAAAGCAAAACGGTTGATGGCTGTTCTTTTAATGTAAGACGTGGTAATCAGCCTGGAGTTACCGTTAGGTAACAGGAACAGCTCACTACAGCGTCCCATCTCCGGATGTTGAATGCAGGCGGCTGGGCCTCGCGAAGACGGGCACATCCGTTTTGGCTTTGAGTTTGCTGATTCTTCTGTCGCGTGGTTCATTGTCAATAGGATGGACTGTAGGCAGAATGGTATTACCGACAAAGACAAGGGAGACTGGAATGGCCATTTCTGGCTTATTAGCCGTCGTCAGCCAGCCATACCCAAGCCCGAAGTGTGGAGCACCCGAGCCTCGAACTCGCGACTTGTTGGTTTAGAAGTCCACGCCTCTACCCATCGGGCCACGAGCCCGTTGTCCTGTCGGTTTTCTATCGGGAATATACAATGGTATGGGGCGCTCACCGATCGTTCATACGGAACTCACTCGTTCCGTTGTGCCTTAAGGCTCGAGAGAGAGCCCTTAAGGCACAACGGAACGAGTGAGTTCAGTATGAACGATCGGTGAGCGCCCCCTAGGACGAACTGTGTCAACCCATTGTACGTTTTAAAATATCCTACTCTAATGGCAGTGGGCCTGCCCTCAGTAAGTCGGCCGCAGACGATAGCAAGCATACTGAGGCTCGAATCATTCATGCTTTAACCCATATTTCTCACTTTAAACGACCTGTTTTGCTCAAAAACCAGCGCGATGTGCTATAAGCTGTGGTTTGGAAGGTTGCCAATCGATTGGATATCTCGGTCCTCTTCTCTTTACGGATATTCAGACTTCAATAGATCCTTCTTACTGTGCCATCTATGCCTCTCGCACTACGCTGGGACATGAACCACCCGCTGCCCATCTAGTTAGTTTAATGAAAACCTGGTCTGTCGTGTCCGTCGCTTCGCCCGGTTCGCCCTCCGGTCTTTTTGACTCGACATCGGACTCAATGGGCGAAGTACTAGAGAGTACAGTAGGTGGATCAAAAATCTACTATCACTACAAACCTTTTTACGCAGAAGTCCCTACTCACGCTGAGAAATTGTCACGTGGGCAGTGAAACGTAAGTGAACTGTAAGGGCATATGCGCATTCAGAAATGCAAGAACAACCTGCACCATATTTGCTGCTGGATAAAATGTCGGCGTATGCAAAACAATGAGGCTAAAACTGCATCCTAACAAATAACACACTGGAGGGGTATTACATATCCTCCTAAGGCTTCGGATTAATCCACACCTCTAAGTATAGATAAGCGAGAAGTGGTATGCTCTACCTTAGTAAATTAGATGAAACTGCTTTTGGGACTTTGCAGAAATTTTCCTACCAGTTTGTGGTAGATAACAAGGTCGTGGCACAATGGTTAGAGCGCTGAGCTAGTAAACCTAGGAGCGCGGATTGGGGTACCTTGTGTCCCCGAATATGAGGTCGGGTAAGATTGGCTGATGGAGGCTAGTAAGCCAGAAATCGCCAACTCGGTCTCCCCTGTTTGTTTCGGTAATCCACTTTCGCACAAGAAATACAAGCGGCGCACAGACTGGGGGTCTACCTCAGTCAGCTTGTACACCATAAGGATAGAGTTGGCCATCTGGAGAAGGAGGTCGTCTACAAGATCCCATGTGAAGCGTGTGATGCCGCATATTGTGGCCAAACTAAAAAGTACGCCTCCACATTCATCCATAAACGCCAGTTAGCTGCTAAGTGGCGAGATCACCTATCTCAAATGACCATGCACACATTAGATACAGGGCATGCTTTCGCATGGGACAAGATTTACATAACAGACGTCTGCCCTACCAAAAAACCGAGAATGCTTGAAACCGTTTACTCAGATGAGTCATGCATTAATCGGCACATTGAGTTAGAAGACTTGTACAAAAATCTCAAGGAAAAGCGGGAGAAAGAACCAATAGATACACAGTGACGTATGCGGTGGACGCTCACTGGCAGAATCGCTGGATAGGCATTGATTTTTGAGCACGTTTGAAATTTTGACTGTTTTGTACATTTTCTCAAGTTTGACGTCAACCCGGGAACCGACATCGAGAATTTGCCATTAAACTTCTTACTTTTCCCAAATAACCTGCTATCTTCAAATTATATTTCTTGGGACGCTCCAGGCGTTCCACACTTCGGCTGACGACGATTAATGATCTAGAAATGGCCACTTCAGTCTCGCTTGTCTTTGTCAATAATGCTATTCTGCACATATATATGTATATGTTTGCCTGTCAGTGGCTGTCCTGTCGCGCTAACCACTTTAATCAGACCATTTCACTTTCTCCTATGTTTATTTCGTTTGATGACGGGTGGTGTTACTCCCTCGAAACTTCACGATCACAATTCGATTATGTCCGACAAGCCTTCCATCTTCATCATATCATCTCGGAATGTACACTACCTCAACCATACAATGTATGTATATGCATATATTCCTAATAGAAGCGAATATGCGTGTCCCCGCACATAAATGATAAGAAATTGCGACCTCGGGAGCCATGTATGCATAGTCATGACGTTTCTAAGGCAGAAAAGCCTCCACGTTTGGAGGCGAGTGTGATATCGCGCATCACAGTATTTGTAAGCGGTGGCAGTCAGGTTCAAAAGGATTTACCTATACAGTCAGAGCAGCAGGGAGGCAGGGGTTGATAGGGAGTCCTCAATCATCATGCAACCGGATGAAGAGGGTGGCGTTTGGACTTTGGTGGTCATCGTCCATATGCACACACACATATGTATACGTAAAAATTTGTGAGAAAATTTCTACGACCTCCCAGAAACATTTTCACCTTATTTATTGAGATGACGCACATCAATGCTCGTTTGTTCATACTTGGAGGTGCGAATTAATCTGAGACCTTGGCAGAGTGCGTAAAGCGCCTCCAGTGTGTCACTGAAAGCATGAATTTACTGGTTGATTATTGCGCATACGCATGCAGTTGATCCAATCTGTCAGAACAGTATATACAGCGCAAGTTGATTTAACGCTTCTGAAAGTGCATATGCTCACTTGGCTAGCCAGTGTGCCTCTGCCTTCATGTGCTAATGACTAAAGCATTTTCCTTCTAGCAGGCGTTCACAACCGCCTAATTGAGGGCAGGCACACCACCATTAGAGTAGAATATTTTAAAACGCAAAATGGGTTGACAGAGTTCATCCTTTTGCCAACGAACCACAGGACAGAAGAATCAGCAAACTCAAAGCCGGAACAGATGTCCTCGTCTACAGCAGTCCAGCCGCCTGCATTCAACATCCGGCGATGGGGCGCTGCAGTGAGCTGTCTCAGAAAAGTCCGCTGTTTGTACGAGTGAAGTGATAGTCTACAGACCCATCGGAATGGCCTTCTCTCAAACCATGACGAGGCAGATTTAATGCGTGACCAATGGGCTTGCCACCTAATTCACCTAACTGACGAATATCGCTGTGGTAGATCACTCGGTAGAAGGCTAGAAATTTAGTTTAAGGGAGGTGGCAGGTTCGAATTCATCCACCTCACAACGGAAACCTCCTGACTTGCGGGTTTGACTTGTCTTCATATTCTTTTACTCAATCCGCCTGACTATCCCAAGATTCGGGTCGGTAAAGGAAAAGGTAACTTTATCAGTTGGCTGATTCTTTACCCCAATCTGCCGCGGGCACATACCGCAAAGCGCCTTGATCTCCATTCGACCCAAAATGCCAGCGAGGAGACTTCAGTGTGTGAAGTCGCAAACAGTTACTTGTTGGGGAGAGGATGAAGGGTTTACAGCCTTGTGCCTCTAGGCCATCAAGGTAGAGGTTGGGGCATCTGTGCAGCAATTGTGGCTACTTCATGCCTCTTCCGCGCTGTTGACGTACGTTGGGGAGGTCTTCCATCAGGGCGCGATGAATGAATTTCGGACGTCCGCGTGCACTCCCCGGTCTGGTCCGCCTGAAGGACGAATTGCGAGCGTTAAGGTTTGTCCTTCAGCTTTTGTCCTGCACAACTGGTTGCATAGTGGTGGACAACCAGTGACGGTGTGCATAACCAGCCGTGGGTTAGGGGAGATGCGAAAGACCAGTTCTGGCCTATTGGCAGTCGTCACTCAGTTATGTTTCCAATCACTTGTTGCGATAGCCTGAGACTGTAGCTCAAATGGGGAGGGCGGGAGGGGACGTTATGACCACGGATAAAGTTGACCTGAATTCGAAGTTCACTTTTTAATGCGCTGAGTCGATACATGGCCAGCTAGTGAGGACGAATAATCTAGAGGTGGCCATTTCAGTCTCGCTTGTCTTTTCAGTAATACTTCTCAACCTTAGTCGCTGCGACTTATTCGATGCTTAGGAAAGTGTGTCATGCAGTTGAGGCAAGTCTGACGGCGGTTAAAATATGAACTGATGATCCGTCGAACCAGTCATCAAATCCTGTTATTTAACGGTAACTCCAGGCTGATTACCACGTCTTACATTAAAAGAACAGACATCAACCGTTTTGCTTTCTTCAACGGAACACACTCCACGCCAGCTACTCTTTACAGGTAGAAGTGACGGTGGCAGTGGTGAATGAGTCACGCTGGATAGGTGTGTGTGACTCATGCAAACTCTGGCGTGCCGTCACTCAGACTGCTAAAAATGGGAATGTGTAGACGAATCACGGTCGATGAATCACCGCCGGTGTGTCACGTGAGTCGCACCGTTTCACCGGACACGGATGGGGGCCCGACCTGCCCGCGCACTCTCGTCCGCCCAGAATTCCAGTTAGTTTGGACTACTCCGGTGGTCTGCATTCTAGTACGATTTTAATCTAAGCCGACTAGTCGCCTTAAGCTGAGGAAACCGGTAGAGAACACTGTCTGGAGTTATTGAGCCTGAGGTACCCAGCCAGTGGACGAGGAATCTTGTAGGGCATACTGACTTGCATCACTCAGCCTGAGTCGTGGTACGTAGTTGAGACGTTTTATCGTGTGGGGCTTACCTGTCAACACTGTCTTACCGTCCACACGCAGTGTACGGGTCTATTCGATCATTAGTCCTCGCAGAAGGTCAGGTTAAGATGCGGTTATGTAACCTCACCTGATGGACACAATACTGTTGGTGTTGGGGTTAAGGGCTAGGGTTAGGGGTTAGCGTTAGATGCTAGGTTTTAGGCAACGGTTTCTCATCCACTCAACGTACAACCGCGCACTCCCAATAGCTTTTATTTTGCATTCAATTACTTGACCTCGTCGCCTGTGCATTCCCCGGCCCCACCTGTAAACACCCCTATTACCACCGGTCCCGTATTAGAGGTAGCTGGGGTTTGTTTACTTTAGGCAGGCCTATATAACCCCATCTGGCCAAAATTAGTCGATACACGATAACCCGTCACTCGTGAAAAAATTCTGCGATTACGTTTTTCGAACATCGGGACTGACAGGCAGGGCGGCATCTGTATGGGTGTTTGTATGTAGCGTATTAGGCGGCGTTGTCCATTCCAATAACTGTGGCCCTCTGTAAGGCGCCATCCTATCTCCTTACCTATTTTGAACAACGGTCGCCCGATGTTTGACTGACTGCTGAATGCTCCATCACCTCTGTTACTGTCTATTCCGCCGATAATGATGCTGAGTTCCCAATTGCTAACCCTGATCAGAATCAACTTCCAGCGCATTCAGCATAGGACTGCTTTCGACTGAACAGTCACAAATCCAGTCAAAAATCCTTTCGGCCTCCTTTTGGCCTGTGGCCGTCTCCCATAACCTATGCTCTTTGGCATTCTTCCTACTGGTGCTCTATCTTCTTCAAAAACTAGGCCACCCTTCACCCCTAGTACCATTTACTCCCTTTATTCCAGGTTTCCTATTAGCAAAATTAGTAGAATTTTGTCTTACATCCGATGCTTATGCCCCAACTACACTCCTCCAATCCGTAATCTGGCGACTTGTTGATGCCTGCCTTCATCCTTCGATATCACCATGGTTCCCTGTCATTTCCTGACATTTTAGGATGCATCCGTCGTATGCTCTCCTCTGCCGCTGGTGCCTTTCATCCACTCCTACGACTGGATTTTACAGAAATCAGACACCTGGTCAATCCAATTCTCTAAGACTTTATCCAGCCTTTCTAGACTGATTTAGAGGCTGTGAACTTGTTCGGTCCACCTGGACGTGGCTTTCGTCATGCCGTCTGTCGCGTATCGGCTTAGCAGCAGTCAGTCATACGTTCTCCGGCTCGATCTCTTACGTACTGAGATAGAGAAAAAAATTCAGAACTCGAGGTCTTCTCACCTTGACCGTAGTACGGATTCTTCTATGTTCCCTTGTTTTAAGTAGCAATGATTTTGGGATGTTTTTGACTATTTTCGCGTACGAAGCTTGCAAGCTGGACATCCTTCGCTCGGGGACGGATCCAAGTTTTTGAGCTTACGAATTCGGATCAAGTGCTCTGCTACTTAAACTACCAAGGTGCTGTCACTGGGTCTGTGAGGTTGGACTAGTCACATAGTTTACAACATTAAAAAATAATCGCTACTTAATTGTTTCGAAACCTATAACAGCTGCTATGTCACCCGTTGATTCGTACCAAATGTTTCCGCCCGCCCCTTCACCACCGGGCTTCGGGCATTTCGAACTTAAGCTGCTTGAATATTTCAAGTATAAGGTCACTCCCTCCTCCTCCTCCTCCTCCTCCTCCTCCTCCACCTCCAAACTAGCATTTCAAGGCTCCGTGGCTGGTCGATGACCTCTCTTCTGAGGACAAAACAGTCTTTGAGCCGTTTTTATGTTAATGGGAACCCCATAGATAAATATGTTCCCCTCCGATTGATTCAAGTTTCCCTTGTTCCGAGAAGAGAACTTGGCGATGGTATAGAGAAGGACCCCACTTAACTGTCAGTAGACCGTGGATCGTGCCATACGTGATTTATGGTAAAGAGAGTTTTATGGGTGAGGCAGCACGCTAGACAGTAAGCTGACAGAATGAATAAAACATAAAAATTGCCCGAATTTAGGCCGAAAGTCTTATCCTACGCTATTGCACGATAACGGCAATGAGAGTAGTAATTAACCAGTAAACAAAAGTAAATTTCACAAAATAACGGGTTCTGAGTTAAGGTGTGAGGTTGTGGGAAGTAATCGTTGTTGGCAGTGTAATTTCTGCGACGGCCTACAAATGTATACCAAGATAGAACCCCATATGACACGACCCACAGTCTACTGACAGGTAAGTGGGGCCCTTCTCTATACCGTTGCCGAGAACTTTGCTGGTGGGACTATGCCAACATTAAATTGAATGAGTTCGGAGGAAGAGCATACTTTTTCTCCATTCGAGTCGGCTAACCGTTAGGTTATGATTAGCGTTGGCGACAGAAGAGGTGATAATGATGGAGGCGACTTGTACCTCGGCTGAATTATAAAAATGAAGGGTCCAAAAGGTCCTCCCATTCTATCTAGCCATATGTCACATATTTGAGGGCCCTTCTAGCAAAGCGGTCAACAACTTGCCCAAACGATCACTTTGACGGGCGATGTACACTGAGTTCTGTCCGACATCCCATTGCCGTCGATTTTGAGGCCGGGGATTTGGAACACCCCAAACACATGCACAGGCAGCCATTAATAAAATTTGCTCTAAATAGTTTGAGCCTGAAATGTGCGCTTTTGCTGGCCGAACTCCTTTCCGTACACTACTGTCGGGCACGGAAATGTGGATTCCTCCGTATTATAAATGGTCTGGTGTTAATTTCCTGGGGACATCCATCCACATGTCCTAACCTTAAACCCAATTCCCCCCCTCCTCCCCCCTACAATTTGGGCAAGGCCACCTGTAATACGAGGGAATCCATATTGTCGTGCCAAATCTTATACCCCTAACCCAAATTTCACTCTTCTATTGTCCCATAGTTCGTCCTTCGTAAGCGACAAGGGCCACCACCACCACTACTACCACCACCACCACCACCCCAGAGAGTACGTATAACTTTGTATAGAATGAATCAGGCTTTCACTGCATCGTCCCACTCCCCCTTTCGCACTCATTACGCTCAGGAGGTAAGACGGAAGCAGCTGACTTCAGGCGGCCCGGGAGCGGAGGCTGACGAGGCGAAAGCAACGTTTACGTACACCACAGGCATGCTGGCCCCTGTACAGACCGGCGTTCGCTGAGGAGATCCCAAAACTCACGTAGATGATTGTCCTGACGGTCTTATTGGTAAGGATCCAGTGCAACCTGACTTTCGGTGGTATAACTGTCCCCGCAGTTGACACTCTTCAACCCTACGACTATTGCTGTGTTGGGATGGTTTGTGAGCTTATTTCATTGTCTATAACGAGGCAAATGAGCGCTGAATTCCAATTGGGTCGATTTAATCTATTTTTTCTCTCCCATGCCGACGTCAGGTTGGTAGGACACTGAGTACAGTAAGTGCAGAAGAAGGCCAGTCAAACAGCGGAACAGTCTGTTAATTTTTCTGAACATCCGAGTTCGTGTAGGCGCCCGTCGTCAGAGATAGTAGCAACAACGAAACAAGCGACTATTAAAGAGCAGGCTAGCCAATCATCGATCGATGGCGCAACACTGGAGATGACCGCGCAGAGCTCTGTACGCCGGCGCAGGATCGATAAATCGGTTGACTGAGTCTTCATGCGAAGCCCAGGCTTCAATCGATTCACGGCCCATTTTGTTTTCGGCTTGGGCGATTATCTTGGTGGCTGTGAAGCTAAACTCTTGACTCAGTTAATCGATCTGTCGATCCTGCAGCAGCGTACGGAGTCCTGGGCAGTCACCTCCAGTGTTGCGCCATCGATCCATGATTGACTAGCTTGCCCTATAATTGTCGCTTGTTCTGTCGTTGCTACTGTCTCTGACGACGGGCTCATGCAAGAGTCCGGCATCTCAGAACAAGTAACAGACTGTTCCGGTGTTCGAGTGGCCTTCCTCACCTTTGCATACGCCTGCAATTCGAACTTTTGCCTCCACTGGGTACAATATCCGGTAGAGTAAGCCGCTACAGTCTGACCTTCTTTCCAAAGAATGACCAACTTGTCTAGTTAGATTTATTATTTGTGAGGTATGTGTTGATTTGCGTCCGAAGAGTACCGCAATAATGGCTCCGTCCTACCGTCCATATCTCATGCGCCAGCACCCTGTCCGAGTCCGTCTACCGAATGTTGGCTAGGTTAGACGTAGCGGTGACATGCCACACGCAGGCACGACGACAGTTAAGGTCTCACGCAGACTGAAAGCGGTTGGAGTATCGTATGCCGTGAGTCAGTGTGGTCTCGCTTTGCACTAGTGCAGCGGCAGTGTAGGATGCTTTGCGGGGAAGGGCTTTCCGCCAGACCGGTGAGGAAACGGACATCCAGCGAATTCCTCCTTTTGTCGCCCATGGTAAATTGTGAGCGACCATTCACTGAAAGCATTGCTAACAGTACACGGGCATTGGTACGCCCCGCATTACAGGCAGTCATGAGGTAAATTCCAGGGGTTAGGTCTAAAGTTCGGGTTAGGAGTAAGGCTAGGCATAGAAATAAGGTTTAGTTTAAGGTTTGGGTTAGAAATAGGACACGGACATAAGTACCGTTCCTGCAATTTAGCACAAAGCCATCTGTATTGCGGGAGAGGATACCTATTCCGGTGTCTTATCGAAGCATTTAGCGTCCCTAAGAAATAAGTTTGGCGAGGCGACACCAGGGACACCTATTTCTGCATCGAGAGCCAAATGATTAATGGATTCCTAACTGGATCAAGCTCCATTAATCCAAGCAGCCAGTTCGTGGTTGAATACCCATCAAATGTGGGTAAGCTGAAATTACTCCACTATCTAAAACGCCGAGCACATAAAGGCACCTTCAAGACCACCCTGTCCTAAAAACCGAGTAATATCAGTGGTCTTCTATCCTTTAAAACTTGCAACCGCATTCCAACATTGGGGTAAATTGTCTGAGGAATGCCAAACTCGTTTGATCTAATAGTAGTATTTGGGCCCTCCAAATCACTCAGGAACAGGCTATGGAACATGAAATACACACTAGAGCTGATCAAAAGAGTCACCTAACCTACGGATAAGGCAGGTTTGGCTGTAGTAGTATCTCTGTCGAACGAAATTCTGTCACCTAAAGACGTTCACTGATGTTGCGCAGATGATTGTCACAAAAGCAGCAATCGCGGCGGAGAACTGGACGAAAATGTTCGCATTCTCTGGAGTGGCAGTTGATATTGTGAGTAAACGATGCCACTTGAACTTCCAACGTTGAGTGGGAATGTGGTCGATTCCGAGAACGTTTGCTGTAGCATGGAAATCATTTTCGTACTCACTTGCTTGCTTATGAGTGTTACAGTATTCTTGCATTTGTTTCCTTTTTTGGTTTTTGACGGTTTTTTTATTGAGGTAGTTCTCAATCCTCATTCGTTAACTTACCGTTACTGCATGCCACGTCATTACATTCGTACGCACGCGTGTTTGGTGATCTTAACAACTGTAGGTGGAATTTCCTCTGACCCAGTTAATAAGCTAATCTGCGTGAGCAAAGTTGACCGGAACTACCTCCGGTAGATTTGTATAAGCGACCTAGATGATTTTAACAGGAACATGGCAATGATAAATAACGAAGCGGAACTCAATGATACTGTTAATTTTCGAGACTGCTATTTTAGCTGCATGTGTTCAGACCAGTTACCACGACGCAGTTATTTCATCAGTTACTCAGCCGCTTTCGGGCGCTCACTACAACATCTCCAGATATCGTGGATATGATTCCAGAGCTAGGCCACAACTGTACGCAGATATACCAGGAAGAGGGATAGTAAGAATGTACCATACATTCTTACTTTGTAATCTATGTTCTGTTCATACTTCTTTCGGAGAAAGAATGTTTCAAGCTCTAACCTGCCTGTCCGGCCGGTGGGCCATGAGATGGTCAATTTTTGCCAGTTTTGTTTGCTTGCCCGACATGGTCATTACGCCGGCGCGACGGGTAGACTGCCTAAAAATTCCAAACAAGCGCACTCAGTCATTTTTACCTCACCAGCCTTCAGAGAATAATGTGGACGAAGTGGCAGAAAAGGATGCGAAACGCTGATATATTGGGAAGAGCCGGCGTCCTCGGTAGCCCCGCCATACCGAGGCAAATTCTGCCGCCATGGAGCGGCTACATCGTGAGGATGGATGGCAAGCGCCTGCCTAAGCAGATATTTTACGGCAATGTCACCACGGATGATCTCAGATGAGGCGGACAAAAGCATCGCTACAAGGACACCCCGAGGATAAACTCTGAAACCTAGGAGGACCCTGCACAGAATCGACAAGCGTGGAGCTCTGCCGTGAAAATGAGAACACTCATTATCCAAACTAACGGAGTAGTCGCTGCCAGAGCTCGCAAAAGTCTTCGCCGTTAGTCCCACCAGTGAGGACACTCTCGCCATCCTGCCTACCACCGGTAGCAGTATGACCAACATTGCTGATAGAAGTAAACAGGTGAGTTTCAGTTAGCAGCTCAGAAGACGAAGATGCGATCACTGGAACACGAAATTTATTGGCCTGACGTTTCGGACTCTCACTCGAACCCATCATCAGAGACAGTCGCAAATAAGGATAATGGTGGCACAAGGAATGCGGCGTTTATAGCACGTGGCTACCGTGGGACCATGTGCGCACTGTAAGTAACAGCTATCTCCATCACTGCTGGGGTCGCAATTGATGCGGTGGTGGCTTGCCAATCCGCGTTCGAGTCAATAATGGTCGCGATTTCGTCATCCGTGTTGGTGTTTGCCGAGCAATCGTCACACCAGCACCCAACACGGATGACGAAACCGCGGCAATTACTGACTCGGACGCGGACTGACAAGCCACCACCGCATCAATTACG
>CACRXP010000086.1:1082438-1130491 GCA_902702965.1 Spirometra erinaceieuropaei
CCTCGAAATCTAGGCAGTCCTCTTGTAGCACCCTACGAACTTGCGCACACTGCATTCAGTTCAGGTATTTTGCAACGATGCACGCATTTGCGCTGTCGACGGAGCAGCCGTATGTGAAACACGTTGCTCTGAGAAAATTGTCTTTTAATGGTTTAGTCTACTCTACACACACCTGAAGTCCTAAAAAATGCTGAAGTAGAGAGCGAACGGGGGTATACCGGGTCCAAATCCAAAAAGCCCGCTAACTTACTCTATAATTATGAAAATATTTGTCTCAAATGCAGCCGTTATGGATGTGAATGACAGTTTCACATTAGCCGTAGTCTTACTGGACTGGAAGATTGGACTCGAAGATGTGAGAATCCTTAGTTCAAATGTTATTGGCGCAGACAGAAGAAACGTGGTTTGCACAGCAGCTTAAGTAGATTATGAACAACGGGCTTAGTACGTTTGTAATTCGAGACTCCTTGACAAAAACATATATGGAGTAGAGGACTCTAGCACGTACTGTGGTACGCCATCAAGACTGTTTTATCGAAAGAATTCGCCAATGTTGTCACCGCTATGTGGTAAATTACTGACGCTATATATATATATATATATATATATATATATATATGTCGAAGTCGAATGTGTGCTTTGGGAAAGAAAGTTTATTGTGCAAATTTTCGACGCCGGTTCCCCGAGTCGTCGTCAGGCACAGACGGAAAGCAAATGCGTCAACACAGTTAACATCTTAAGTACACGTAAAAAATCTCTAATCGCCTGACGCTCACGCCAGTAAGCGGCCGTCGTGTTTGTCAGTCCGTTCTGATTGGTCCCCGCCTCTTCCATCTCTCCTTGAGATTGCTGTACGCGGCATCCAACTCGATGTGCCTGTTGATGCATGAATCGTCTGAGTGCATGGCCTCAAGGAACTCTCGGCCTTTCTTTGCGGGGCACACAGCGACAATGCGAGTTTTTTCCCAAGCGAAAGTGTGTCCGGTGTCCAGGGTGTGCATGGCCACTTGAGATAGATGGTCTCGCCTCTTCACTGCCAACTGGTGTTCGTGGATGCGTGTAGAGGCGCGTTTTCCAGTCTGGCTATCAGCAACTGAAAGGCGCTCCTATGGGGTCCCCAATTTCTGGTTTTCTCGCCGAAGTCACAATGCAGAAACTGGAGACTACGGCTCTTCCGTCAATTAAACCTAAGTTGTGGCTGCGATATGTCGATGACACGTTTGTTATCGTTAAAAAGGACCAATTGGAAGCGCTCCACAACAATATAAACTCGACGATTCCGGGGATTACGTTCACACTCGAAAAGGAAGTCGACAGTAAACTGCCTTTCCTGGATGTTCTCGTACAACGAAAGACTGACGGAACATTACGTACGTCAGTTTACCGTAAAGACACTTACGCGGAAATCATTCTACCTTACGGGAGCAACCAACCAATTTCTCACAAACGGGGCGCTGTCAAAAGTCTGCTTAATCGAGCAAAAACACATTGCTCTGATGAAGAAGGTTATCAAGACGAACTAAAATTCTTGTGTGAATTGTTTTCGCGGAATGGGTACCCTAGAGATTTTGTGCGCCGATGCATGAGGCAGAAAGAGTCGGAGAGAAAGGAGCCAGGTAGCCCAAATCAGACGGCCGAACCGAAAACTTGGCGAACACTTCCTTACATTAAAAATGTGTCCGAACTCGTTGAAAGACACTTAAGGAAGCACCAAATTCAGGTGGCGCACCGACCGACGACTACTCTACGCACTCAGCTCGTGCACCCTAAAGATAAGGTTAACTATTTGGACAAAAAAGAAGTCGTTTACAAGATCCCTTGTGAAGCGTGTGATGCCGTCTATTGTGGCCAGACTGGAAAACGCGCCTCTACACGCATCCACGAACACCAGTTGGCAGTGAAGAGGCGAGACCATCTATCTCAAGTGGCCATGCACACCCTGGACACCGGACACACTTTCGCTTGGGAAAAAACTCGCATTGTCGCTGTGTGCCCCGCAAAGAAAGGCCGAGAGTTCCTTGAGGCCATGCACTCAGACGATTCATGCATCAACAGGCACATCGAGTTGGATGCCGCGTACAGCAATCTCAAGGAGAGATGGAAGAGGCGGGGACCAATCAGAACGGACTGACAAACACGACGGCCGCTTACTGGCGTGAGCGTCAGGCGATTAGAGATTTTTTACGTGTACTTAAGATGTTAACTGTGTTGACGCATTTGCTTTCCGTCTGTGCCTGACGACGACTCGGGGAACCGGCGTCGAAAATTTGCACAATAAACTTTCTTTCCCAAAGCACACATTCGACTTCGACTTATATTTCTTGGGATGCCTACCTTCCAACATATATATATATATATATATATATATATATATATTGGAAAGGTAATACCGACAAAGACAAGGGAGACCGGAATGGCCATTTCTGGCTTATTAGCCGTCATCAGCCAGTCATACCCAACCCCAAGTGTGGATCACTTGAGATTCGAACCCGGGATCTTTGGTCATGGAGTTGAACGCTCTACCATTGAGCCACGGGCCCGTTGGGTTGGGTATGACTGGCTGATGACGGCTAATAAGCCAGAAATGGCCATTCCGGTCTCCCTTGTCTTTGTCGGTATTACCTTTCCAACATATATCACTAGTCGCTGTGCGACTGCCTGCGAGGGTTTAAGTATGAGCCCCAAGGCACAACGGAACGAGCATGTTCCGTAACCTGATCGGTGAGCGCCCACTATCATAATATATATATATATATTTATGAACAAATAGAAGATTTTCTTCAGAAAAATCGAGTTGCACTCGTGAATTTTCGAGCTGGTGACACCAACCCGTCGTCACGAGTACAACTCGACTTTTCCGAAGAACCTCTTCTATTTGTTCATTATATCAACTCGGAATGCAGACCCCCTCTGAGCTACATATATATATGAATAGCTGAGGTAGTGTGCATTCCGAAAGAAGATCCAAGGCCTCAAAGTAAGTCCTGATGAGTGTATTCTATCGTTTGATGTGGTTGCCCTGTTTTCCTCAATACCACATGACCTGGCGATTGAGAGCGTAACACGACGGCTGCAAGATAATCCAACCAGCATTCCAACACAACAAGTTTCAGAGATGCTTAAACTCTGTCTCAATAACTTCTGCCAATTCGATGAAAAGTTTTATCAACAGGTTAGGGGTACACCAATGGGATCGCCAATATCCGGTCTACTACCTGAACTAGTACTACAACAACTAGAAGAGGAAGTTATGCGAACCTTTAAACTGAAAATGTGACTCCGATATGTAGATGATACGTTTGTTATCATGAAAACCTGCGGAATTGAACAATTTCATTTGAGTCTGAATAGCGTCTTCGCAGCTATCCAGTTTACTCGCGAAGAAGCGACAGGAGACATTCTCCCGTTTCTAGACTTTAGCATCCGAACGCTCAGTGATGTCGGCCTTGCTACGTGCGTGTACCGAAAAGACTCCAGTGCTGACGTCATTCTTAATTAAGAAAGCAATCATCCTGCGGCTCATAAAAGGAGCTGTGTCCGAACCCTTTTCCACCGGGCTTATCGTTACTGCAGCAACGATGATTTACTTAAGAAAGAACTTGCTTTCCTGTATCGGTTATTCCGACTCAACGGATACCCGGTCAGTTTTGTGAAAAATTCTCAGACAACAGAGACAGACACAAGGCGTTAGTTCTAATGAGGGACCCGAACAACGGAAATTTTACTCTCTACCCTACATGCAGGGTATTTCCGAGGCGATCGCCCGACAACTAAACCGGTTTGGTATCTTCATTGCCCCCAAGCCGGCGTCCTCCCTGCGCGCAACACCGTCCCGTGTGAAAGATCCTTTGTCCAAAGAGCAGCAAACCAATGTCATCTACCGAATTCCGTGTGCTAACTGCTCTCGCGACTATGTTGGTCATACAGGCCGACGACTTGGGACACGTATAAACGAACATAAAATAGCCATCCGCCGACGTGACCCTTAGTCACTCGTGTTTGCGCACGCCCTTGAATGCGACCATCGCTTCAATTGGGAAGGAACTGAAATCGTTGCCATGGCAAACACCAAACAGGCCCGAGAATTCCTCGAAGCCTGGCACTCTAACACAGATAGCATCAATCGCCATGTCGACCTGGACTCCCATTACGAAGGTCTGCGTACTCGGCTCACTGACTTGCGCCCACGACCTAACAACAGCCGCTAATCCATGCCGGGCCCTGTATAATCGGGCTATTTCGCCACCCCCTCCCTACCCCAGACACAGCGAACCGCAGCCGTAATCTCTAACACCTCTACGTTGGATCACTGACTCCTACCCGCATGCCGGATCGACGATCATTAAGTCCACCGTCCGAAGTCACATTGAATCGTCCTCCCCCCCACCGCCTACCTTCTAACACACGGAGCCGCAACTGTTCCCTCTACCCTCCCCCACCACAGACCCTAGCCTAATTATGTCTCCATCCCCCTTTTTCATTCATTAATTGCTCACCTATTAGTGGCTGCCCTATCACGTCAACCAATTTGGTCTGAGAATTTCACTTTCTCCTCCGTTTATTTCGTCTGACGACGGGTTGGTGTCACCAGCTCGAAAATTCACGAGTACAACTCGATATTTTCCGACGAGCCTTCTGTATTCAACGGGCCCGTGGCTCAATGGTAGAGCATCAAACTCCATGACCAAAGATCCCGGGTTCGAATCTCAAGTGATCCAAACTTGCGGTTGGGTATGACTGGCTGATGACGGCTAATAAGCCAGAAATGGCCATTCCGGTCTCCCTTGTCTTTGTCGGTATCACCTTATCAACATATATCACTAGTCGCTGTGCGACTGCCTGCGAGGGTTCTAGTATGAGCCCCAAGGCACAACGGAACGAGCACGTCCCGCAACCTGATCGGTGAGCGCCCACTATCATAATTAATATTCCCGATCACAACCGACAGGACAACGGGCCCGTGGCTCAGTGGTAGAGCGTCAATCTCCATGACCAAAGATTCCGGGTTCGAATCTCAAGTGATCCACACTTGGGGTTAGGCATGACTGGCTGATGACGGCTAAAAAGCCAGAAATGGCCATTCCGGTCTCCCTTGTCTTTGTCGGTACCATCTCATATATATATATATATTGGAAGGTAGGCATCCCAATAAATATAAGTTGAAGTCAAACATGTTCTTCGGGAAAAGGAGTTTTATTGCGTAAATTTTTGACGCTGGTGCCCCGGGTCAAACGCCCACTTGACATGCATATATATATATATATATATATGTTGAAGTCAAAGGTGTTCCTTGGGAAAAGGAGTTTCATTGCGTAAATTTTCGACGCTGGTTCCCCGGGTCGTCGTCAGACGCAGACAGAGAGCAAATGTGCCGACAACAGTTAACATCTGGCGATGCACTTGAAAATCGATAATTGTTCAGCGCTTGCGCCAGTGAGCGGCCGCTATCTGCGTCATTCTGTTCTGATTGGAAGAGACGAGAGCCAATCAAAACAGAATGACGCAGATAGCAGCCGCCTACAGGCGCAAGCGCTGAACAATTATCGATTTTCAAGTGCATCGCCAGATGTTAACTGTTGTCGGCACATTTGCTCTCTGTCTGCGTCTGACGACGACCCGGGGAACCAGCGTCGAAAATTTACGCAATGAAACTCCTTTTCCCAAGGAACACCTTTGACTTCAACATATATATATATATATATATATGCATGTCAAGTGGGCGTTTGACCCTCACTGTTGTGGTTAGGATCTCACTCGATCCCATTCTGTCCGCCCGCCAGCTTGCTACTGGCGACAACGAACGCTGTGTCAGAGGACACATACTACATATAATACATGAATAGCTCGCTAAGAGTGCAACAGGCCAGACGCAGACAGCTGTTTCACGGTCGCTACCGATCATCAGTACGTCATAGGCCTTATGAAGTGAGGTATATAAGCATGTCAAGTGGGCGTTTGACCATCACTTGACATGCTTATATACCTCACTTCATAAGGCCTATGACGTACTGATGATCGGTAGCGACCGTGAAACAGCTGTCTGCGTCTGGCCTGTTGCACTCTTAGCGAGCTGTTCATGTATTATATGTAGTATGTGTCCTCTGACACAGCGTTCGTTGTCGCCAGTAGCAAGCTGGCGGGCGGACAGAATGGGATCGAGTGAGATCCTAACCACAACAGTGAGGGTCAAACGCCCACATCAGAACGAGCATGTTCTGTAACCTGATCGGTGAGCGCCCATCTGTCATAATATATGTATGTGTAGAAGGATGGAGTTCTTTGGGAAAAATATAAAACTTTATAAAGTAAAGTTTCGAAAACGGTTCCCCAGCTCGTCGTCAGACTTGAGTAAATGTGCAAAAGACAATTAACATTTCAAACGTGCTGAGAAATCAATATTCATTTGGTGTTTACGTCAGTGAGCGGCCGCCTTTTGCGTCATTCCGTATTGATTGGCTCTCGCCTCTTCCATTTTTCCCTGAGATTGCTCTACATGGCATCTAAATTAATGTGTCGATTGATACATGATTCGTTGGAGTGCATGGCTTCAAGGAACTCTCGGCCTTTTTTTGAGGGGCGAATTCCGACGATGCGAGTATTGTCCCATGCGAAGATGTGCCCAGTACCAAGGGTGTGCATGGCCATTTGAGACAGGTGGTGCCGCCTTTACCTGCCAGTTGATGTTTGTGAATGCGTGTAGAGGCAGACTTTCCCGTTTGGCCATAATATACAGCATCACAGGCATCGCATGGGGTCTTACAGACGACTTCTTTATTATCAAGCTAACCACTCATATCCTTAGGGTGTACAAGCTAAGTGCGTAATGTAGACGTCGGCTTGTGCGCCAGCTTTATTTGGTGCTTCCTAAAGTGTCCTTCAAAAAGTTCAGACACATTCCTGATGTAGGGAGGGATTTGCTAAGCATTTGCTTGGGACGCTTGGATGGAACTATTTAGTTCCTTTGTTTTTATGTCTTGTTGTCTCATGCATCGACGTGCGAAATTTCTAGGGTTACTGTTATGGGAAAATAATTCAAACAGGTAATTAAGCATAACTTGGTAACTTTTATCATCAGAGCAATGTAGTTTTGCTTGATTTATCAGACTTTTGACAGTACTTCGCTTGTGAGAGATTGGGCTGTTGCCCTCATAGTGTAAAATTACTTCTGTATGTGTTTCTTTGAGGTTGTATGTAATGTTGCGCCAGTCTTTCGTCGTACGAGAACATCCAGAAATGGGAGTTTATTGTCAACTTCTTTTTCGAGCGTGAATTTAATCCACGGACTGGTTGAGTCTTTGGTGTTGTGGAGTGTTTCCAGCAGATCCTTCTTAACGACAACAAATGTGTCATCTACATATCGTACCCAAAACGTAAGCTTAATTAGTGGAAGAGCTGCCGATTCCAGTTTCTGCATTTTCACCTCCTATTAGAGTTCCTCTCAGTTACTGATAATATTAGTGGCCGAACCAAAAATCGGTTTTTAAACAAAGGTCTATGAGTTCGAGTAAAGTAGTTATGGACACATCTGTTTCATAGGACTTGAGGAGTTCATCTGTGTATTGTCTCACGAAATATAGTGATATGGGCTCAAACTCGCGACCTGTTGGCTAGAAGTCTACGCCTCTAACTACTGAGCCACGGGCTCCTTGCCCTATCGGTTTTCGGTTCCACTCCTCGGGCTTCGGTATGACTGGATGACGACGGCTAATAAGCCAGAAATGGCCATTCCAGTCTCCCTTTTTAACGAGTGGTTGCTTCTTCAACATTCTATGACCTTTGGGGATGGGGGGGGGGCGAGCGGCCCGTGCATGTAAGGGTTTTTAGTGCGGAATTTGTGACCTTTCATCTGTTAAGTCATGAACTGTATACTGAAATATTTTGTCAAAGGTTGAAGCTTCTTTAGATGTACTTAAGGACGTGTACGAATCTGTTTTTCAGATGATACATGTAACTCGCAGGTATTTAATCAGATAATAAAGCAAATATGCACATTACGTCTCGAGACATACAGGAAAATACATTTTTTAAAGACAGAAAGACTGCATCCATTCAAAGACAATTTTTGCAGAAAACTTGACTTTATTCAAAATAGTAGAAAAAGTAAAACTGTATGGGGTCTGTAGGCTTGTAAATCAAGTTGGAATTTTACTCTATGCTACGTCGAATGTTAGTGACCGTTAGATAATTTTTTTCAATTTAAAACACATTTAAACATCTCAGACCCTGCTGCGTGTTTTTCTATGCACACCAATACAACTGGCGGAGTAGATCAAGCCTGCGTGTTCTTTTTCCACAGTCGCGATTGGCTGCTGCTGTAAACCGAGGGGTAGTTATATGCCAAGTGGCGTACATTATGGGCGTAAACCTATTTGAAGATCTGCATAATTTAAGGTGGCACGTTTCAACTACTCAACCACCCACAGCCGTCCATCATGCTTTTTTGGGGAGGGGGAGCTGGATCGAGAGACAGAGGGACAGCCTGCAGGCGGTTGGGAGGTTTAGAGGGAGAGAATGAGAGGAGCAGAGAGAGAGGGGGGAGGGAGGTCCATAAGCGCTCTTTTGGCTTATGATCACCTGCCAAGTACGTTCGTTGGCGGCCGAGTCAGCGCGTCTGTGCGCTCTACGAGTAGCAAAGACTGACCCACTTGCCTGGGCGCGGCAGTTGCCAGTGCGGCAGCGGCGGCGATAGACGGTCCCACGTCCTACGCGCCCAAACGGTCGATTGCCTGAATGCCTGCTCCTGTGCCGTAACGCATGTCTCCCACAGCACTGGTGCGCATGCGCCCATGTGCCTGCTTGTCTTTGGGCGTGCCAACCAGTAGGAAGGCGGAGATTCAATTTCCACGTTCATGTGCGCACAGGCAACGCGAGATAAACTACTAGTGCAGAGATCGCTGGCCGTCACGGCTGCTGCCGCCGCCGCCGCCGCCGCCGCGGTCGCCTGCGCCTAGACAGGGCCTTACCAGTGCCAGGCTTAGGGGTAAAACTGCAGTGAGAAGACCCAGCAAAAGCTGTGGAAGGACAGACAACGAGGAGATCAAAGGATGATCTGATCTTTCAGCTAGTGTTTTACGACGCCGTGTCCGCTGTATTGAAGACGCAGACACAAACTGGTCATTCCAAAAACTGAAATGCAAGACAAAGGGGTAACAATCGGGAGATGGCCCCCAAAAAATCCGCCTAATCAAAGCAGCCTGTCTTACGGCACAGGTGGTAATAGGGTTTTATGGGTGATGGCTGGTCGGGATGTACGATACAAGCCGACGGAAAGCCTTATTTGAACAGATGAATGATCGATGTTGGCCCGCTCTCCGTTCCGTTATTAAAAAATGGGTCGCCAAAGGCAGTATAGTGGTAACGGACGAGTGGAAGGCGTATAATCCTCTTCCCTCTGAAGGTTATCTACATTTCTCTGATAACCACTCAAAGAACTTTAAGGACCCTACCACCGAACGGCACACCAATGCCATTGAGACATACTGGAGTAGACTGAAAAGGAAACTCCACGAGGGACGCCCTGTATGTGGTCGAGCTGTGTGGGCTCACATAGACGAAGTACACTATCGTCTTTCGTTTGGCCTCAATGTCATGTCTCAGACAGATGCCGGGAAACTGTTCCTGTCCCATGTTGTGCAGACTTATCCTATTTAAAAGTGATTTTGTTTTGTAATAAACTGCCATAATGCGAATGTATGCCGTATATTCAGGTGTACGTGTGTTACGATGGGGAAGGTTGGGTAACAGCGACCATCGCTCATGTAACCTCCAGCGATGTTCGTTCGGCCAGCCCATGTTAGGCCGTCGCGGAAAGTCCGGGTAGTGCGTGAAAATAGGTCTGCAACCGCTGATATAACCTGAAGGCGATTGATTCCACTGGTAAAGGTATTATTTCTAGGTAACGGATTTTTTGGGCGCCATCTCTCGATTGTTACCGACAAGGGAATAGGAACCCTCGGTAGGGGTCGGTTACGCTGTTCTGGTCCCAAGTGTAAGCACACTGTTGGCATAGCACGTAAAGTAGACCGAAGGAAGATGCCGAAATCGTCAGTGGGAAAGTAGCTAAAGCTTAAACGGAAAGGGGGCAGCCTGATTTTTCGGTTTAGAGGCAGGGCTAATTTTAGGGTATGGGTTAGAGTCAGGTTGAGAATTGAGCACAGGGTTAGGGTTCGTGTAAAGTTTAAGGGTGACTGTTAGAGTTAGGGTTTGAATTGCGGCTTAGGCTTGCGGTAAGTGATAACGTTGGAGTTAGGGTTAGTGTAAGGGTTAGGGTAAGGTTACGGTTAAGGTTAGGGTTCGGGTTAGGGTAAGGACTTGGGTCAGCGTTAAGGTTAGGCTAAGGGTTTGGGCTAGGATTTGGGGTAGGTTCAGGGTTATGTTTAGTGTTAGCGTTAGGTTTATAATTACGTTTAGGATTAGGTGTACTTTTGAGGTTACGGTCGGGTTTACCGTTTTGTTTGGGGTATTACTGCCCCGTGCGTCCTGCCAGCCAGATCGTTTGCGGAGATTCTAGGCTTCCTTCAATCTCTCGGCAGATTTGTCATACATCTAGTTTTCTTTCCCGTCTCAGCCTCGGCTACTTTCCCCACTAACGATTTCAGTGTCCCACTTCGGCTTGCTTTACTTTCAATGCCCACATTGAGCTTACACTTGGGACCAGGACTGCGTTGCCGACGCTTGCCGAACCGTCTATCGCGGAGACCTTTCAATAATTCCCAGGGAGAGTAGGGTCGGCGTTGGAGTTAAGGTAGGATTAGGGTCGGAGTTATTGTTAAGGTTAAGGATAGGGTTAGAGTTAGGTTTGGGTTATGACATGGGAATATTTCCCCTTTCCAGGATTTTGTGCAAGGCTACTGGTATTACCTCGGGGGGTCTCAATCCCCGTGTTTTACCAGTTAACTGATACCTCTGTGAAATAAAATGGTGCGAGGACTGAGAAAATTCGCCCGTAAAACTTCTGACAGCTTGGATTACACCTTAGCCTTGGGAGCTAATCAACAACTTTTAAGAAGGATAATCTCGAAAATGGCCGCCGCCGCGAGCAGTCGGTAATTCAGAAGTGGCGTAGGTGGTCAAGAGGACGAGCAAATCTAAGCATTTATTAAGACACTTTTATTGAGGGAAATATCATTCGGCAGGATATAAGTACTCCAGGGAAAACTGTTCGTGCTGTACCCCGTAGACAAAATGCATTGAAGCATCTTCATAGTGACCGGTTGCATGGTATCATTTGCAAAGAGTACCATTTTATAGAGCGGATCATCTGTAATGCTCCCTCCGAAACTAAGTCCCTAAAAAGTCCATAATACCAATTGCATCTCAAGTTTGATGGGGTCTAAAACACGGTAACAGTCAACTTAGAGATGCTATGACGCCCAGAAGTTACACGAAGTAAGAGAGTAATAAAAAGGAAGGAAAATAAGAAAAGAAGAGGAGGTATGCATGACCTAAGCATTTATTAAGCCAATTTTATTGAGGGAAATATGATTTGGATATATAAAAGCGCTTTAGCGACAAATGTTCGTGCCGTACTTCTTCGACATAAATTCATTAAAAGATCATCGTAGTGACCCGTTTCGCGATGTTATTTACGAGCAGAATCGTTTTATAGACCGAAGCATATGGATATACTGCCTTCTTGCATTATCATATCGCGCTTTACAGACAAAGATAACTCCTGAGCAGTTATTGAAGTAAGGCTCGGAGCAACTCGGATGCAGGCGTGACGATTGCGGAAAGATCCTTTTTCATCGAAAACTTATGACTTGTAAAGTAGTAATGCATTTTGATGTTATATTCTCTCTTGCAGACTAACCATTTTCCGCTTTCGCTTCGTGAAAAGCTGTCTCCAAAGATTTATCATATCGTCATATTCATTGGGATTTTGACAACTCCAGTCGAGCGAGACTTCCCCCCCCCCATAGCGGATAAGTCAGATGATGACAATGGTTTTTTTAGTTTCACTGACTTTGGACAAGTCTCTGTCGTCACTTTTTACGGATAATCAACCCAGGCATGCCTATGGACACGCACTTCCAGGGGAAATTTTAGGTAATAATTAGGAATAAACTGGGCGCTGCGTGCGATCCATGATAAATAGCGAGTTCACAAATCAAAAGTCAGGGGAACGAAATTGGGCGGAGAAACCCCCTATTGACCAGGTGCACGACTGGTTTGGAAAGAGGACAAACAAGGATTGAAGGCAGCACAGGATCCGGTTGAAAGCCCCTGAGCGACTGGGTCTCGTAATTGCAGTAATGTCTGGGCGAAATAAGTCAACAGGGGATCGCGACCAGAGAGGCCTTCATTCGTTGAGGGACATTGAGAGTGCTAGCGCGTTCTTTGGGCTGCAGTCGAACTTGTGCAGCATGCTCACAGTTCCGTGACATTGGATCACCACAGAGGCAATGGGGTAGGATAAAACCGGAAGTCTGCCATAGTTTGTGCAGTGGAGGCGGCTTCACCAGGAAGATAAAGTTATGCTGGAGACCGGAGATCCGCTTTACTGAGAACTCTATTAAGGTGGCAAGAATAAGGCATTTTGCCCAAGCGCGTGTAGCACAGGGAGTCTTCTGTATCAAATATTTGCTGAGAGAGTAACTACGTCTAGTGCCCTTGCAGGATCGCTTGCCGAATGCCTAACAATTATATTTCAGATATCTTTCCTGTGTTTGTGGAATAAGAAATGCAAGTAACTGCCGTAGCCGTCATAAGGATGCTATTCAACGTTTACCACCCTGGGATTCGAATTCTATGTTATATTTGTAGAACAAAGTTATCCTGCATTAGATCATGACAACGTCGACGGTCTCACTCTTTTTTTCTGTGAAATGGAGCACGCAAAAATGTCGATTCCTTTTAAGACTCTCCATAATAGGCTAAGCAACGCATGCGTTTTTTTTATCAAAGTTCCGTGAAAATTGCACCTGGAGAGCAAACTTGGTTACTGAGTAGACGGAAACATGTAGCTTAAAATGCCTTATAATTTTCCAACTTTTATAGAGATGCTGCCTTCTTCCTCTACCATATTGTCCTTTATAGAAGAAGATAGCCAATGGAATGAGTACATCTATTGTAGCAAGGCTCGGTGGGACACAGACATGCCAACTAGTGGAAGGCAACCGACAGAGTCGAGGAGCTTATTTCGAATGTATTGCTACAAAACTGAGGGCCAGTAGGAGGTCTCAGAATCTGTAGCCCATTCATTTTCCCCCTAGGCAAACTATTTGATATTTTTGCAAAACTGATCTCGAGGAAGCTGTTATGCCCTATGTATGGCCTACTTGGATTTTAATTGCCTAATTTCTTTCTTGACGCATTTTATAACGTAGAAGATGTACGTGGAAATTTGAGTACCGTTCAATCGACTGGCATGCTATTAGCAAAAATGAGACTCCGTTGATTGTTATTGGATTGCAAGCGAATTAGGTAAAGTTACTGTCTGAACGCTAAATAAAGGGCACCAAAATGTTTACTCCTAACCAGACATCACGTAAATTTCACTCAGTTCATTCATGTTATGGTCGTGTTTGTAAGCATTTTGTCGTAACTCTGTTTCAGAGTACCAAAAGTTTAGGCTGTCAGTGGCAGGCGAGTGTTTTATTTTTGCAGATTTTGTTGGCTCCACGATCAGCAGATCCCACGCATCTCACTTTTTTAGGCAATGTTAAGCTATACAAGGCAATTTTCGCACTGTTAACCGGACTCCTTGCTAGGTTTAAGAAAAGTATAGTTCAATCAGCAGAAACTACCCTACCCTAACATTGCTTGGTTAATTATGAGCTTCTTTTTCAGAGCGCCGCACAGCGTTGTTAATAAATGGCAAAAGTATATCTTGAAATGTAGTTGAAATCCTGTACTACAGCAGGCAGTGGACTTCGCAAATCTCGGCCCCTAATGTGTAGATAAGAGAGTTTGCATGTGGCATCCGTGGTAAACAAGTTGCCTGAAGCTTCTACGCCTTGCATACTCATTTTGCTGTTTTTTTTAAATCCTCGCAAGTCCTCTTTTGTAGTGAACGAAACAGTGAGAACTTTAGGACATAGGGGATGACAGAAATAACCAGACCTGCACCAACAGTAGAACTGTTGATAAGACTTTATAAGTCTAAGAAAGGGAAGTTACAAGAGGTTCTCTCTGTGTTGGCACAATCGATGGACAGCAGCTACATCCAAGTTGGAATATTTACACTCGCGTCGAAAAAGTTACAAGGAATGGTGGGACTGATTAACCGTGAGGGCGATACAAACGAACATGCTAGTTCCATGAACTAGCTGATCAGAAGAAGAAGCGATCGCTGGAACAAGGGCTTTATTCGCCTGACGTTTCGGATTCTCACTTGAATTCATCATCAGAGACAGTGGCAGAAAATAGTGACTCGTGCACAAGAAATCGCATTATTTATAGAATGCAGTCGCTATGCTACCGCATGCGATTTCCTGTGCACGAGTCACCCTTTTCTGCCACTGTCTCTGATGATGGATTCAAGTGAGAATCTGAAACGTCAGGCGAATAAAGCCATTGTTCCAGCGATCACTTCTTCTGATTAACCGTGAGGGGTTGACTAAAACGCTTAAGAACTCCGAAACCGATTCAGATTCTTTGAGTAAAACTTCCGGACACAAAATACTGACCCTGAATAAAAAGGAGACACAAACATTTACCGACGGTATAATTAAATTTTTGGGAGGAGCAAAAACAGAGTGAGCCAGATGGCGGACGGGTCTGTAGAGTAATTTACGCGGGAGTCGCTAATGCTGTGCCCATTCCGCGAGACACACAGTGGACGTCGTCGTTTGTGACGGTGGAACTCTCATTAACAGATCATATCTGACCCGAAGATTACCGGTAATGATCTCTTAAAATTTTATCGAGTACATTCTATATTATTTATTCCTTTTATCGTACAGTGCGTGACCAATCTCATAAAATGTTGGCCAAAATTCTGGAATGCGTTTCCCATTAGGAAGGATTACTTAAGTGGGGTTGGTATACTGATTATCGTGTAGCATAACCCTATGACATTTCGGACTCGCCAGAATTTCGGCTTTTGAATGCACTTCTTTGTGACTTCCTGCAGAAACCACGCGCGGCAAAAAATGACTGCTTAAGTAGCATGCATTTTCCCTATTGATTCTCAATAGTCTTATAAATTCAAAAATATTTTACAGAAAACATGCACAAAATATGCTTTCTTCATCTCATTTGGTAGGAAATCACATTTTCTTCATATTTTATGCCCGGAGAAAGTGTATATTTAGGTATTGAAAAAGTTTCTTATTATGAGATTTTTAAGGCTGTGCGTTGTCCATGCATGCAAGACCGCACATGTCCGTTTACTAATGCTCCTCATGAAATGTACAACACAGTCCGTATCCATTGCAAAATTTCATGATCTCTATGTGGTATCTCCTTAAAGGCATAGAGGAATACATGATTTTCCGTACGCGGAAAGCCTTCACCTTGTAGACTGAAATTCCTTAACGCGGATGCAATGGCAGACCAGGCTGAAAACTATTCAGTAGTTAGGAAACTTTTTTAAAACCCAAATATACACTCTCTTCCGGCATCAAATATACGATAAAGGGAATAAATAATATAGAATGTACTCGATTAAATTTTAAGAGATCATTACCGGTAGTCTTCGGGTCAGATATGATCTGTTAATGAGAGTTCCGCCGTCACAAACGACGACGTCTACCGAGTGTCTCGTGGAATGGGCACAGCATTAGCGACTCGCGCGCAAATTACTTTACAGACTTGCCCGCCATCTGGCTCACTCTGTCCTCCTTCACCTCCAGCGAAGGGACAAGATCGAGGCGAGCGGAGGTGGGCTCGGATGCAGCGGCTGGCAAAGCTAAACAGACCCTCTACGCTTACCACACACGGTCTGGTTCCTTGCACAGTTTGCCAGGCTTTCACAGAACCGGCGGGAAGGGGCTCGGACCTCATATTCGTGGGAGTGCCATAGAGACCATCTTAGGAAAGAGACACTGAGGCAGCCTCCCCGTCCTCGAGCCAGTAACCTCGCATACACATTGCTGACCCCGAGGAACGAGTTATTCAGTCAGCTGGTAGCCTTTATCGCATCCTGATAGTTTCAAAGCGCATCAGATTTATTTGTGAGGAATGCGCTGATGTGCTGTTGGTATGGCTTCTTCATTTTCGACCTCACTTTTTCTTTTCCCTCTCACTTGCACCAGTCCACTGTCTGATCCGGTCAGTCATCTGCCGTTGGGCTTGGCCCCACTATAGCAGCAGTTCAACTGATTTTATACTGATGGTGATGACGGTGGCCGTTGAGTTTCAAGACGTCATTGAAGACAGTTCTTGAAAGTCTTTCACTATGTAGTTTGCCAGCGAAAGTTGCTTTTATCGCATCCATCAGTCTAAGCCGTATTTTTGAGAAGATCCAAATGTGAAAAAATATGCTAGTAGGAAACAGATTCCAACAACGAAGTCACGTGCTAGTGATCAAATAGAACCATTCTTGGACACTTAGTGTTTAAAATACCATTATTACCATTATTTATTGTGTTTCTCTGAAAAATGCCTGCATTCTTTACTTTCGTCTTACGTAAGTCCTGGACGAATAATTGTAAATTTTTACCGTCTGCGAACATACCCGACAGATATTGGTAATTTACCAATTTCCGTTTACCCTGAAGGTTTTTTCATTATCATTAATTAATTCTGGGCCTATATTATTATTATAAATTTAGTACATTATGCCTGTATACTTTTGATTCGACTGACGTAATACCCGTTCAGGTTCTAGATCACTTTTTATTTAAAAATAAAGGAATCCAAATTTTTCGTGTAAATTACTATCGGCCACGTCGCAGTCACTACTGTCACATTTTGTTTCGAGACTAGCTTTGCAAAATAAAAAACCACCTTGTGGCCTTATTGCTATCTAATTACAAAAAACTATACAAATATACAAATCAGAATTGTTGAAAACGAAAACCCTCCTGTTCTCAGAATATGCCTATTCACACCTTTTCTGACCTACTTTGCACGAACTGAAGAATTCATTCTTAAGTTCGCCAAGGTGTTTACGTGAACTTTGTCACTTCATGCCCTCCCCCAGGGAAACGCGCGAGAGAACACGGATGTCGTCTACGATAGGCGTTAACATCGAACGTCGCCTGAAATTTTAAAAAATATTCGAGTTCGCCGAAAACTGTCCTGCCTATTCTAACAAAATAAACTGGAATCATATTCCGCGTGAGAAGAGAAGTTTTTAACACGATAATTTAACTCATCAAGTAGCATGCGTATACCGTGTCTATTATTTGAATTTCGACCGGAAAATCTAGTCAGTTTTGGCACCTGCCGTTTTTTCAGCTTTGTCGGATAGATAGAGTATTTTTTTGTGTAGGAGGACCCAAATGCTCTATTGACTGCAAACCTGGAGGTTGGTATATCTGGCTGATGACGACTAATTAGTCACAATGTCGGACTTTGCCTCTCATGATGGATTTGAGTGAGAATCTGAAACGTCGGACTAATAAATCTCTTGTCCCAGCGATCAGGTCCCCTTCTTCACAACTTCCTGAATAAAAAGGAGGCCCGAACAGTTACTGACGGTATAATTAAATTTTTGAGAGAAGCAGAAACTCCGAGAACACAGAAATCCACGTCAAAAGAATAGGTTTAATTTAGAGAAGTACTTAATGCACGTATGAATATCTATGAATGAACTTCCACAATGTCAGTTTATGCGTTCCTTAATGCCCTCATGAATAAATCTCGTAGTAAACACGAAACAGTGTGTGGAGGAAATTCATGAGAAAGTATAAGAAATGAACTGTGCACGAACTTTCCCTAGGAAGCAAGGCCGGACCTATATAGTCATAAAAATGAAGACAATATTAACTATGTAGTACTTATCAGTGTGTTGGAGAGACTCAAAAGGACGTATATACCCAACGCAATTTTTCCCAGGCATTAATTGCCAGGCCGTCCTTAATAATATAATTGACCAAATTTCAAACTAAAGATAGGATGTGTTCATGGGAAACTAAGCATCATGTACGAAAGGCTGTTGGTCAGCGAATAAAAGGGCCAGAGGAGCGGTAGAACGCGAAGGGAGATGGGTAGGAACCGATGGTTCGAACATCACTTTCCACGATATCCACCGCGCGCTCCACAGCATGATTGGCGCAGGGACGGCAAATGACAACATCCTCCTCGTCAGCGTCACCACTGAAGACATCGCTTCCACCTGTCCTTGCTCATGTACGGCGTTCTAGCTCGAATTAATTTTTGTCGGACACCCTCATAGTTATCAGAATGAGGACAGTGGCAGGACACAGAATGCAACTGCTAACGATTCTGATCCTGTGCCAAGATGCTCCCCCCCCCTATGTGGTTGTATATTCCAGTTACATATCGGTCTGGGCATACAACTGCAAATTAATCGTCGAACATTAATACTTGCGACCAACACCTCTCAGGTGAGCCTTGCCTGTCCATACTCTGCCCGCAAAGGTATATGCAAATGCATTAAAATGATCATTGAAGCATCATCCATCATGCACTTGCCAGTTGTTCGTACAATAATCCGACAATGGAACATAACAATGTCGATGGTGACGGTGTCATGATGAATGCGTGATTGTTTACATTTGGCAGGCCGAACAGGCCTGAATCGGACAGGGAAGAGAGAGAGGTTGACCAACTGCTTTGGTCTCTTCACAGTAAACAACCAGAAAGGTTTTTAACTATCGCGACGAGCTAATATCTATGTGCTAGAAGGTTGTCAGCTGACAGGATAAATCGGTCGTCATTTAAACCAAAGATAAAACAACAATGCTTCCTCCTCCATTTGATTGTTGTGGTACTTGTAGTCAATGACAGCCGAACTACCGTATCATGGATCATCAAACTCAACAGTCGCGTAAACAAAAACCACTCAAAACACGTGTTTATTGAAAGCCGCTCAATCTCAACGCTTTAAACGACATTTGCATTTAAAAGTCAGACTGAACACTGAGCCGACCGAATTTCACGAATCCATACATTTTCCAAAGCACGCACCCATTTCGAATGCAGTGTTGGAATAATTAATCCGAAGGAACATTGTATATTTGTGACATTAAACCTGCACTGTGCTCCCATTTTCGACCGGGAAGAGTTAATACACCTCTATGACTAAAAAAGGCTCGCAAGGACTTTACGCGGAAATCCCATGGCAGTCAGAATCATTCCTACCCCATTCGACAATAGCCAAAAGTTAACGATCGAAATTGCTTCTGTGGTCCTCGACAAAACACGGGAATATGAACATCCCTCCACTTAAAATAGGCAGCCTTGCTTTAAATTCCAGCAAGGGTAAATATTGTTGTGTCCTGACTCTAACCCCAGCCTAAGCTGTATCCTAGTCTCAGGTCTAAATCTAACCTCAGTCCTGAAATTAACTCTGACCATGCCCTAACTCCGATCTTTATTCGAACCCTAACTATATTTTCCGTGGGCTTCAGCACAAAAACTAGCTGTATGAGGGGGAAGGGGTTCTTGTTCCCATGACCCACTGAAGGTACCATCTACGCAGTCATTACCCGGGAAACCCCACTCTTATGCGCGTATTTTTGCTTTTTGATTACTCACACTACTTTTCTGTTGTTGCATGCGATCTTTCTACTCTCCTAGTCATTTTAGCAGCTGTATGCTTATGTACCATGGTATTTAGAATATGGAAACTTTTGAAATCGCAAAGCATTCTACTTGAGTGTACGAGGTGTATACTTATTAGGCTTGCCGGAAAGATTTAGAACCGTAAATGTTTGTCCCTGATCAATTTGACAACTAAGCGGGATTGTTGCGAGCTTGAAGAACACAGTTTCTGAATTCCTAGTGTTGTACAACGCCTAATCTCAAGGTTTTCACAAAGTAGCCCTCCCTTTTGACCGCTTTTACCTTTGAAAATGCTGCGGTAAAGGGACAGCAAAAGAAGGACCTTCTTTTGAAAGAAATTCAAAATTAGAATCAAAAGAAATATGCGAATGGTTGTTACTGATTGGATAGAATGCTTTGTGGGATTTGTAGAACATTTCAGTTTTCGTGAAACATCGCAGTCAACAATTCGGAGATTTTACTCTTCGCAAAGAGTAGGCAGTAACAAGCCGATGAACAATAGCAAATGGAAACCTGATCGAGTTCCTGATAAAAGACAAATTATGTGCACTGATCAAAACAACCGACTGTTATTAATCACGTAAGGGGAAATTTTCTCTCCCACTTACAGAGATTTTAAGTTTAAGATTTGAGTGCCATGTCGAGCAGATAACGAAGCCGTATCATAAACTGAAAGCCCGAAAACTGGCAAAAGGGGCGATCCGTGTAAACCTATCATTGCATTCTACTGAAAATGCCCCCTAATGAAAGTGCGTTTCATTCTGAAGACATCAGAAGTGGACGTTGGCGTAGCCGGTGTTGGATGTGCGTTCACCGGTCGGGTTACGGAATACGCTCGTTTTGTTGTGCTTTAAGGCTTGATCTAGAACAGCGTAGGCAGCCGCACAGCGGTTAGTAGTATAGGACAGTGAACACGATGACTCAAGGACGTGGGATAGAAGCTCAGACCCCGTGAAAACCTGGAATTATTCAGAAAACTCATTTATGGTAATCAAAGTGTCACCGATTGTTCGAGCACGATACGACCATTACACGAACTTTTTACAAAAAAATTGAACGCCACTCATTCCTGCTAAAACCGTTTAATGGAGAAATGGTGACAGCACGACTTAGAACATCGTAGTAAATGCAAAACGATCTTCAGTTACTAAAAAATGAGTCATATGAAATAAAAACATCATTCGGACACAAAAATTAATTAAAGCTCTCCCGTGGCAATTTCCGATTTGCAGGTTCCACGCATGTATTTGGCTAGAAACTCGCCTTTGTCCTTCTGTAAAAGCCAAACGGATATATGGACAGAGATGTTCTGATTTGCCAGGTAAATGTTCTCCATTCAGACCAGAAAACACCTTTAGTGAATTAGGGTTCATTTTTCCCATTTGGTTCATGTAACTTCAGACAATTTTAATGTGGATGACTAAAGAAAGCCTCTTCAATAGTGACTCCCTTATAAGAGAAACGAATTCTGCGAGATCGATGCCTGATAGTGCGTTGGTTTCATTTTAGATAAATTGGACCGAATGAAGATGTCTAGAAGGGTGGTTCTAAACCCATTCTCAGTTGAATACGTCCGCGCTGGCATTGAAGATTCAGTCCAACATTGGAGAGTTTTAGAGGTTATTTATCTATCTCTTCGATACTTGGGTATTTACGTCGACTTTTGCACTTACCCTATAAGCCTGGGTTACGTGAAACATCACAGACATGTAGATAGTCTGAATTGTCGACCCCTTTTAAAAGACCGTCTTACCGGCCATAAAATTTCCTCCCTTTGTTTCATTCCTTACAGAAGGTACTTAATCTCTTATTATCAATGAAGACCGTTTCATTCGCGAAAAATAGGCACAGCTGCAGTAACTTTTAAAAAGACTTGACTGATAGCATAGTCCAAAGTGACAGAGTACCTTTTCGGCTGAAAGTCGCCAAACCCTTGTTTTGTGAATAATGCTCGAATATCTCCTATACCGCTGTAGCCAGCCTTTAATGGTATATTTTTCAATCTGAAGATGTAAAGAAAAATACGACAGCATATTTTTATACCTTTGTTTTGATTTTTTGCCCCTAGCGTTCCCATTGGTAGTAAGTAATTTGTATGAAACGTTTGGAAACTATAAAATGGTCTCACCAGGTGCTCTCATTTGACACTCACTTTAACTATATGCTTAATTTGTGACTTATATCAGTATTCTTGCAACTCCGCCTCCTGTCACTTTGGTGAAATTTGCCTCATACGAAGGTAAACATTTTCGAAGGAGGAAAATTTTACGGACATCCCCACTCACCCCTCGACTATCTTCGCCTCCGCAAGGGGATGCAAAGATTTTGCGTACTTGCTCCAACTTCCGTCAGTCGGAGAATGTTTATTCCGTCGCGATAGTAAGATGAAGCTCCTATGTGCATTTTAAAGGCGGTTGCACTTTGCAAATCTCCTGACAGTCTGCCTGGTCTTTGCAATTTTTTTTAAACTAGGACATTGGTTAGATACGAGACAGAAAACTCAAAGAGGCAAGTAGGTAACGACTTTGTAAAGTATCCCTGGCATTACGAAAGGATAGCCTTCGTTCATTTATATATGTGAGGTCTGCACACCAGAACGACTGTCCAGGACAAAACTGTTTTCGGTTTTGAGCGGCAGCAGTGCAGAAATATCAATTAATCTGCACAGTTGCCATGCTTGGTTGCAGTAGTCCAGCGTTTGCGCATTCGTCACGAATTCAGAGTCAGTGGTTTTGTCGCCATCTGGTGGGAAGTCGTTTCTCTCTGCGTGCCCTCTCCATTTTCTATAGCCTCCGTCAGTAAATAACGCCTTAAATGGCAATCCATAAAATATCGTATTTGGGAAATGAAATAAAAGATGCAGATCACATAATCGTTAGGACCTAAAAGTCTTTTTACTCCTTGTATTTAGAAGGCAAGACCAGCATGTTCCATCTGAAAACCAAAACAAATAATTCCACTGTCCAAACAGCAGTTTCACTCTTTTGCTTCAGGCTGCCTCCACAACTCTGACGTCTCCATATTTAGAGAAGCAACCTTTTCATTTGCAAATAAACTTTCTATATGGTTTTGTGGAATTTTTATACAGTTTATCCGATGGCCGACAGACGGGTTATTTGGCCAAATTACACAAGTGCTACCAGACTGAAATCAAATTCTCCAAAATCGTTTACAAAGTGAGCTTAAAGTTCCTTAGCACTAGAAAGACACTTTTCGTTTTGAATTTATTCGTTTCCTGAAAATGACATCAGTCCTGCACCTGCTGACGTCAGCACTAAAAAATTTTCCCCACTTGAAAATTACCGTCTCAAAAAATCCAGGCCAACTGTTTACCACCTATGGATGAAAAAGTACACAACATCTCACTTATGTGCTATTTAGCCTCCCGACCTTGGTCAAAACTTCCGGTTTGCGAGAGACACGTAACTACTAGACGTTTCATCCCCATTTAAAAAAGGCAAATTAACAGATACGCAGTGAACGCAATGTTTATCAAACAGGGATTTATGTGCTTTAAGGACTAGCTGGAGAAGCGAAATTTCTCCTGCAAAATTTTCATCAGGCTTGTTTCTAATGAAAAGATGACTTGCATCCAAGCCTTAGCAACGTGTACTATGTAAGTATCCAGTAAAGAAATGACGAGCTAACGTCTTTGTTCGAGTTTCCCTTTTGAGTGAAATGAAATTAATTTGCAGGAAGATAGAACGTCTGCTTCGTTCAGGAAGACTAGCGTCTATTCTAAATGTATTCTTGCATACTTGTCATCACGTAGGAAATCGTCGTTCTGACTTCTATTTGCTCCGAAACAAAAAACTAACCTTGGTTTAAATAGGTACGGATGTAAGGTTCGTGATCTATCAGAAGAAAGGCCACGAAATTCGCACCAAAAGTGATGTAATTTTCATCTATATTTTGTGCACAATTGATCATTGAGCTCGGTTCTTAAGCGCTTTAGTGTTCTCCGTGAATTTGTTCGTGACAAGAGATTGCAAATTCGTCATGACAGTGGCACCCTCTGACTAGAAAGCAAGTACCGTCGTCTGGTCCTTTTTTTCAAAAGACATAGACTCTTCGCCATTTTGTCAAGATTGATAGCTAAGCTTCTCACCTGCGTGATCATAAAATTCAGTGAGTATTCGTGGTATTTTCTATGCAAATAGGGCATGGAGAGTCTTTGCACCTTTTACTGACGATAAAACCTTTCCTTTGTTTACGGGAAACTCAGTGAAATTATCATTCCAGATTTCGGAATATCCCTCCAGGAGTGCAGAATTTCATTCCGTGTGAAATATATTCGACATTTTAAAACACCAGTGATAAAAATCAGCAATTATGATACAAATAAAAATCTAGCTATATTCTGTTAGACACTTTGTCTAACGGTAAACGTGACCCACAGTCTTGCCTACAAAATTAACCGAAAACAGGTTAAGGGACGGAGAAGAATGGGCAAAGGATATCGGTCCAGATGAGATTGTAACTTCTCGCAGCGCAACCCTCGTACAGCAAAAGCCTGACGAGGCATTGCAAAAAATGAAGATTATGCGGACGTTTTCTGCATTATGAGAGGAATCATACTACTTTGCTTTAACCACTTATTCGATCAGAACCCCTTACAGTGACCATGAAATTTATCAAGTAGTAGTAAGTAACCGTTAATGATTACTCTTTTTGGACTAGCTGTCAGTTGTCCGAGAGGAAGTACAAAATCCCTTTTTCACCTTCCCATTTATCAATGATTTTCTCCGACGACTTGTCACCGATAGGGAGTTCAAAGGCGCTTGCCTATATATCCCTTAATAAACTGATGTTGATAAAAAAAGAGAGTAAAATTACATGTCTAAATTACTTGCTCAAAATGACTACCCATGACGGTTTGCACATTCGTGCTTAAAACTACATAGACCACAATAAAAGGATATAGGTTGTTTCAATCAGGTGTCCGGACAAGCAACGTGGTGAACCCTTACTTGCATTAAGAATTTGTCCGAACTCACTAAAGGGAACCTTAGAAAACACAAAATACAAATTGCACACAAACTGGTAACTATAGTAGGAAGAATGTCATTGCCGACAAAGACAAGGGAGACTGAGTTGGCCATGTCTGGCTTATTAGCCGTCGTCAGCCAGTCATACCCAACCCCGAAGTGTGGAGCACCTGGGGCCCGAACTCACGACCGGTTAGTTATAAGTCCAACGCCTCTAACCACTGGACCACGAGCCCGTTGTCTTGTCGGTTTCGATCGGGAATATACGATGGTAGAGGGGCGCTCACCGGAACTCACTCGTTCCGTTGTGCCTTTTGTCTTTGTCGGTAATAACATTCTGCCTATATCATGCGTCGCTGTGCGGTTCCTGGTTGGGCTCGGGAGAGAGCCCATAAGCACAACGGAACGAGTGAGTTCCGTAAGAACGATCGGTGATCGCCCCTCTACCCCCATAATAGGAATTCATCTGACGCATCCAAAGGATGGGGTTAGAGATTTCGATAAAGGACTTCGTTTACAAAATACCGCGCGGTGTCCGCGATACAGCGTAAATTGTCAGTAAAGAGATGAACCATCCTCCCAGGTTGTCAAGCACATATCTAATTGGGGAGAGCTCGCAATTCTGGCTTATGCTCAGTCATGAAAGGCCGAAAATTTTAAAATGTCGCACACCGATCCGCATATTTATTTGCGTATCGCGTACAAAAGTCTTGGGAAGCAGCCGAGTGAAGGGTAATGACGGCATAAGCGAAAACTCCTCCCAGCAAATGATAGTCATTCAAAAATCTTTCAGGTTCATATAAAAAGGTCTCAGTTGTTCACATTTACTACACATGTGACGACACTTCATGAAAACAGTGTAGAAGATCTACAGTACAAGAATTGCCTTGTTAAGTCTCCGAGGACATCAGTGCGCGAACTTGGAGTAAATTCGTCGGAACAGACCTTTTCAGGCTCGGCCCTAAAGTTGCCATGAATATTTGGGCTGAAATCCATCAGCTGCTGTGGAATAGCTGCGTAATATTCACAAGCCGCCAACAAGCAGCCAGTAGTATACAATTATGTAGTTAGTTATCATACTAAAAGCACAAGTACTAGTTAAAAGCGGTGATTCCGCAGTAGCTAACTGATTTCAGCCCAAATATTCACATCGGCTTTCGGGCCAAGCCAGGAAAATGTCTGATTCGAAGAATTTACTCCAAGTTCGCGCATTAAGTTCCTCCCAAATTAAACAAGGCAGAATGAGACTGGATTTCAGATACCAGAAAAACACACAGGGGACGCTGGGGGACCCACCGATGAGCCGAACCTCTCGCAGCTGCGCCAGCCAGCGGCACAAGATCGACGAAACTCGTGTGTCTGGGCTTTTAGCTAGTACCTTTGTTGTCACTATAGGTGATAATTACCTAATGTAATAAGTATTTTCGTGCAATCAGTGACAGTGTAATGAAAAAGAGAAGGCTTTTCTAAAAAAAGTCCACATGAAGTCCGGTTGTATTCGTGAATTTTGAAATCAGTTACGCCAGGCCGTTGCCCGACGATATGAATAGTGAGAGGTAGGATTATCAGTCCAGATCGTTTGGGGGATTGAGGTTACACATTAACAGACGTCCGTGGGTGTAGAGAGGCGCGAAGAGCGCGGCGATAGGCGCCGAAGGTGAAGAGTGTTGGGAGTTTCGGCTATGGCTCATCGTTTCGGGAGGGGGCAGGCCAATCAGGGAGATTCTACATGGCCGGATATGGTTTAATAGCGCATGTTATAGAGTGAGGGGCAGAGGTTCAGTGAGCCTTGAACGCCGACCTTCGTAGCGAACACGCAGGTCGCCGTGACGTTTGGTGCTGTGTGTTGGAGTATCAAGCCTCGAGTACTTCACGCGCCTGTTTGGTGTTAGCCATAGCGACCACTTAAGCGCCCTCCCAACTGAGGTGGCGATCACACCCAACGGTGTGCGCAAAATCGAGTGATATAGATTAGTAACAGATTATGGGCACTCAAATGGGCTCGCCAATATAGAGGCTTCTCGCCGAACTAGTTTTAGAGCAATTAGAGGTAAAGACTTTCAAGCCAAAAAATATGCCTCCGCGACCCGGATGACGTCTTTGTTGCCACAAAGCATTGAGAAGTTAAACAACTGTTTCCGAATCCGAATGGTATCTCCCCAGTCACACGATTTACTCTCGAAGAGGCAACGGGTGACCTCCTCCAGTTTCCTGATTCGAGTATGCAACGACTGAGGGATGTCAGCCCCAAAACAAGGCTTCACCGAAGAGGCGTGAATGCCGAGACCATTTTCAATTATGCTAACAACATCCTGATACCCACAAAAAAGTTTGCCAGAACTTCTCCGTTACTGCGGCGGCAGTGATCCGCTTAAGAGAAAAAACGGTTTACTTCGCAGAAGAAGAAGAAGATGCGGTCGGATGTGGTTATTTAGCCCCGTCTGGAGTAAACAAACACCAGTCATCTCTAATACGGGACCGGTGGTAATAGGCATTTTTACAGGTGGGGCCGGGGAACGCACAGGCGACGAGGTCAAGTAGCTGTACGCAAAAGAAAAGCTATTGTAAATGCGCGGTTGTACTTTGGATGGTTGAAAAATAGTTGTGCTAACCCTTTAATACAACCCCTAATCCTAAACCCTAACGCCTAACTTCTAACCATAACCCCTAACCCTAACCGTAAACCCCAACGGTACTGTGTTCATCAGGCGGGGCTCCCAAACCATATCTTACCAAAGATGCCATCCATGGAACAGGAAGTTTATTGGCTCGTTGTTTTGAATTCTCACTTGAACGCATCATCAGAGGCGGCCCCGTTTACGCATGCACGCGACGGGGACAAAATTCAACAGGTCCCAAATTCTGGCGGGCGCTCCCATACGTGAAAAACGTCTCAGAAGCCGTCAGCCGCCTCTCAATATCACTCGGCGTTGGAGTTGCACACTGACCGGAGACAACCGCCGGGCGTCAGGTCAAGAGGCCGAAAGAAACGTCTGGAATCGTTCGCTGGATATGGGGCAGTTGCGGACAAAGCAAATATATCGAAGAAACTGGGAGACTACTTCGAACACTAATGGCCGAGGATGCAACAGCAGTGAGGAGGAATGACGCTAACAGTCAGCCAGCGGCCGATTCGGCGGTACCTGGCCACACCTTTAGGTTTGATGAAGCCAAAATTCTCGCAAGAGGTGACAACAGCGTGAACCGTGAGCTGCTTGAATCATGATTCTCTGGACCACATTCAATTGAAAGCGTAATGGCCTTCCGCCTCCATAGTTTGCGCTGTGATTCTGCCTGGGCAAAATTACTAACTTCGCGCGGAGGCTATGGGTGACCGGCAGTCACGGTGATAGCGAGCCAAATGGCCGAGTGATCTTCACGCCAAGAATCAAAAACGATGATGCAGTCAGGGCAATTAACGACTCAGGTACGGATTGACAAGCAATCATCGCATTAGCCACGACTCTCGGGGGGGGGGGTGAACACGAATACTGTCGAATATTTACAGGCGCGTAGCGGCCTGGCAGCCGTGTCCTATAAATACAGCTCACCTTGTGCCGCCTATTGCCATTTTCTGCAACTGTCTCTGACGACGGATTCGAGTGAAAATCCGAAATCTCAGGCCAATAAACTTCTTTTTTCAGCGATCGCATCCGCTTCTGATCTGTCTCCTGAAACTCGCCCATTCGCTTCTATCAGCAACGGCTTACTTCTATTGGCTATTTCCGTCTAACAGATATCCGACCAACTTTGTGAAAAGTGGTCACAGACGCTAAAGTTTTTAGTTCTAACAGAGGAATGTTGTCGTTGAAATTATGTTCCCTGCCCTACGTGCAAGTGGTTTCTGAAGCAATCGAGTGACAAATTAACTGGTTTGGCATCCGCACGGCCCGCAAGTTGATGTCCTCCCTGTACACAGCATTGTCCCGAGCAAAGGATCGCATATCCAAAGAGCAGCAGGCTAGTATCATTTACCTCATCTCATGCGTTGATTATTCTTGAGTCCATGTTGGCCACACGGATCGATGATTTGTGATCGACGTTAACGAAAACGAACTAGCTCTCCGCCAGCGTGACCCCCTGTCTCTCGTCTTTCAGCACGCCCTTAGGTGTGACCAACACTTCAAATTGGATGACACAATGGCGATACGATGATGATCGCAATGGCTAACACCAAACGGGCGCGAGAAGTCCTCGAGGCATGGTACTCTAATGCAAAAAGCATCAACCGTCATGATGTGAACTCCTCCTTATTCAACGGCGAAAGTGTCCGAGGTGCAGCCCTCAGCTGATGAAGCTGTAATGTTTTGGGTTCCCCCTGAGGACCCTTGCGAGAGTTCGGAAGCTCAGAAGGATACCCCGGCTGTTCAACAAAAGGCTGGGGGTGGCATCTTTGCCTGCATTCACGTTTTTTTACTGAAATTATCCAGCAGGTTATTTTTGTCCACCATGAACAAAGACGTCGAAACTAAGCAGCGGCAGTTCCTTCCGTCATAATCACGTTTGTTTTTTTTGGTAAGGCGCAGGACTTGGACCCCTTATGACACGGGTGGCCTTACACGAAAGTCCAGGAAGGGCAAATATAATCGCACCCTAACTCTTACACTAACCCTACACCTTAACTCTTACTCAAGGCGAGGGTGTACCTCAAGTTCTTAGAAGTTTTACAAGCCACTTTTCTTGGTTCCCACACACCAATTTATTTCACAGATGCATCGATTAACGGCAAGGCATGGACATTGGAACCGCCCGCGGTAATACAGATGGCTTTGGGCAAAATTACCCTGAGGGAAGATATTCGCGTGACATAGTCCTAACCCTGACCCAAACTTTAATCCGAAGTATCAGTATCAGTATGAGTATATTTCAGGGAAAGTAGGTGTGCACCTTTGAAATCCCTATTGGTTACATGCAGAGGAAGTATATGGAAAAAATGGAAAGGAAGTAACATGAAAGAAACACAAGGGGAATAACAAAAACTGCACATACGAACACAGAATTTCATGCATTAATAGCATTTAAAGGCATATGAACTCGGTTTTTTGATTAAATGCAGCAGACAGTTGAAACACACTTGAATATTGGTAGTAGCATCGTCATAATACTAAATTGTCAACGTTGGCTATCATGGTGGCTGTAGTCCGACGTTATTGTGGTGCGCGCTCCAATTTTGATCTAGCCTCCGTTTAAAAGTGTCTACGGGTCCCGACATAACAACATCCTCAGGCAAAGCATTCCAGGCTGCAACCACTCTGTTGGGGAAGAAGAACTTTCGTGTATCTAGCAGGACACCAGTCACATGTAGTTTGAGTGGATGGCCTCTCAGGTTAGTTGTAGTCGACAACTCGAAGAAGTCTCCAGATGCGAGGCAGTAGCCCTGATTGTGCACGATGCGGAAAGCTGCCTGTAACTCAAGGGAAAGAGGTCAAGGTTAGCTAATCGTGTTTCGTAGGGTAGTGACCACCGCCCAGATACAATTTTTGTTGCTTGCGGCTGAACTTTTTCGAGTATGCCGAGGTCTTTAGCGGTCCAGGGTCTCCATGCTTGGATAGCAAACTCCAGATGCGGTCGCACAAAATTTCGGAAGACCTTGGCGAAACAGTCTTCATCAAAGGATGAGAACGCCCGTTTGACGAGATATAGAATGGACATCGCCCACTTGGCTACCTTTGAGCACTGCAGTGAAGGCTTAAGCGAGGTTGTGATCCATACACCCAAGTCCTTCTGGGCGTCGACTTCTTGCAGTGGTTTGCCAGTCAGACGGCTGACCGTGCGGTTAGGAGAACTGGTTCCGCCGACGTGAAGCCAGTCTTTTGACCATTGCTCGAGGTGGTCCAGATTTGTCTGCAGTCGCGCCTCGTCAACTTCGCTTCGTATGGTACTACAGATCTTTATGCCATCAGCAAACATTGCGACATCTGACCGTAAACCTAATCCTGCCCCTAACTCCACCTTAACCCTAGACCTACCCTTCACCCTAACCCAAACACTAACCCTAATCGCCCTGGAAGTTAACGTGAAACCCGCGGAATAGGCAAGTCCCTAGTTTCATGTATTGCCGGTTGTCTAGTTGCTTTTTGTGCTAGTAAACGGACACTAGCTGTCTCCTTTGTAGACGGTTCTCCTTTCGCAGGCTGCGGCATCAAGTGTGTACGTGCGAGAACGGCAGATCCGCTAGCACACAAGTTTGGCAGTCCGGCCAGCCTGCGTAGGGTTTCTGGTGTTGTTGTGTCCGAAAAAAAGTCGATTGCTTTCTGTTTGCCCGCAGCACAGTCTGCATGCTAGTAACTGTGTCGTGCCCTGCGCAGATAGCGAGAACTGGCAGTCGAATAATGCCTTGCGCAAGTGTCTTTCCTTACAAACTGCGTCTCAGCGTGATTCGCGTAAATCCCTCCCTGACCCTGCGGTTGGTTTGCCCGTTAGACGTTAGCTTTACTGCTCCTACAAAATCGTACTGCTGGACGACATCAGATGGGGGAAAGCCTTTGAAATTTATTGTTTCTTTTAAAATAAAGAAGTGACAGTCACAAAAAAATCTCAAACCTTCCTTACATTTTGGCGCAAGCAAGTCAGGATAACTCTTTTTTCTACTAGTTTAGCCATTGGGCGTGAATGACCCCTTCAAGGATATCAACTTGCTCAGGGCTGTGCATAGAAGTCTGATAGGATCGTGGACATTAGCATTCCTGAGATACTTACGTTACGAATAACCAAGCGGGTAATTCACATTCCTGACGGACGGAGAGTGTATGGCAGTTTTCCAGGGAACTAGTGACCCCAGCTACGTATTGATTGTCTAATTTGAGTGGAAAACTTCCCCATTTGTCGGTTCATGCGGCTAAAATAAGCCGATTCTAAAAACTGCGGCATTCCACTGACAGCAATTTTGCGTTGTCTATCTGCTGTACATCAGCCTTATTTTATAGCAGCTAGCCTCTTCCTTCAGGACCACTGCGCTTTAGTAAACGTTTGTCAAGACCCAACACCGAAATTTCCATGTAACAGCTGAAACGCGAAAACGGGCTCTTTAGACAAAACACCGATATCTCATGGCTTAAACTCCGTATGAAAAAGATTTTTAATGTGAGTAGGTACGAACAGTTCCTCGTGACTAGGATGAGTAAGTAAATTATATTACCTAAATGTCGGTTTTCCAAAATTTTTTCGAAATCTAGTGCGCAAACTTGGGGTAAATGACTCGGAACACAGCTTTTCAGATTCGGTACAAAGGTTGCTATTAGTATTTCGACTGAAATCCATCAGCTTTGGCAGAAAAACCGCGTAATTTCCTTAAGCTTTGAAGAAGTAACCAGTGGTATACGCAGTTTGCACGATTTATCATGCTGGCAGCACAGGTATCAGCTAAAGGCCCAGACACGTCTTTCACCGATATACTGCAGTTGCATGACACAGCTGTGGGGAATTCGGCGCATCGGTGGGTCCCCAGCGTTCCCCATGTTCTTTCCGGTATATCAACTCCAGCTGCTGTAGGTATGGTAAATCATTAATTATTTTTATACCAGCAACTGCCCGTCAACAGCTTGTGAGTATTATGCGGTTAGTCCATAATGCTTTATGGACTTCAGCTCCAAAATTTATATACACTTTCGGACCGAGTCTTAACGGATTCTTCCCGGGGGACTTACTCTAAGTTGGTGCATTATCTTCCGAGTAAATTAGAAAAGGCAACATTGCAATTGGAATTTTCTTGCCAGAAATCACCCAGGGAAGCTGGCTGACCCACCGCTAAGCCGACCTCCCTCACGACCAAATCATCCAGTGACACAGGATTGGCGAACCATGCGTGCCAGGACTTCTGGTTAATCACTGCGCTGTTAGTGTGATGAATCATTCGGTACTTGCATATCTAACTACTGTTTTTGACTTAATGGTAGCTTAGATTTGCTCAAAAGGTTTTGCGCTTCTGCACCGCATTACTGTTTTACAGATCCGAAGCGCAGCATCGGGTTTATTCAGCTGAAGGAACCCCTTAAACAAAGATTTGGTGTCTACCCGCTGCTTCATTCTACACTCTACTTCTCCTCCAGTGTGTGTGGTGACATTCAAATGAAATTTTTGCGGCTTGTACGTTCGCCAATACGCAAGAGAAGGTTCGAACAGGTGGACAAGGAGAATCTAAATACAACGTTTTCGGCTAGAAATATACAGTCTGTCTCTAGACGTGCGTGGTGTCACAGGGAGTATCCCAGGAGCGTGTGGCGATTGCAGATTTTATCAATAATGTTGTGCCCCCGCCCTTAAGGAAGGGCAGTGTTCGCGAATATCGTAGGGCAATTCAGACCCAGAAAGTTCCAGGTCTTTAAATTCAAATAAGCGGATTATGCTAGAAGACCTCTGAATTCAACCGATGAACCTGTCTGGAAAGTAAGTTCCCGTTTGTCCGGGTCTCATCTCCCTACCACTGTTTGTTCAACCAGTCTTATCGAAGATGAATTTGAATGGCTTACAGTCCTGGGCTCTTCGGAGACCATCTACTCCGCGCCCATCTATATAACCGATAGGCCACTTCCTCCGGACTCCTTTGGAAGTTCTGTCCTCGTGGCGGCCATCGGTTAGCAGAGCTTCAGTGATTTGTCGCGGATGTATGCCTCCGATGTTCTCTGCGATGAGGATGATGAGAAGGATTTGGGTCCAGCGTAATCACAAGGGTCAGTCATCACCTACTTCATTGGCATGGACCACACCCATACGACTCAGCCTACCGCCATTCTTGGCAAGCGTTCCATGTTAGGAACATATGCCAACCTCCTGGCCCACCCGGACATCTGGATTGTTCCCGCGCATGGCGTAACTACCTGTGATCATGTGCCTGCTTGTTCGCGTTGGTATCTCTCCGTGTTTCATGTTAGTCGACGTCCCGATGTCCACAAGAAGACCTCCAGTCCCATCTTTGGCGAGGTTTTTACTGCTGTCGGCCTATGCAACCGTGGGATAGGTCGACTGATGCCGGTGTTGTCTTAGAGCCCGAGGATGTAACTGTGGTCAATCCGAACGAGAAACTAGCTCACTCTGCTCACCTGCCTTTCGCTGCCCAGGATTCTGTTGTGTGTCTGGTTGAACGTATACCCCATATTTCGCTACTGTCCACCTATTTTACCAGTTTTCTCATCGGACGTGAAGCAGAGAGGACGAAGTAGACTTGTTCCTATCTATAGTATATGACTGAAAAGCTGGCGTTCAGGGCACTTATGTTTAACCCCCTTCATTTATTCACCTTTTTCGAGGCCGTTTTTCAAACGTCTTGCTTCGTTCATTAGTCATTCCCACTGAACGCCGATCCCAATTGCGCGTCCTTAATCTCCTCGGAGTTTTCTTTTAACTTCCGATGCCTATCCGATCAAAAGGCGATCTAACTACTATTACCACCTCTGCGGGTAGTGGGGATTTGTGTGGACGGTGAGTCGTAAGGAATGTGTGAGAAGTAGAGGAAAAGACTTGACCCCAAAACGGGTCATGCGGCAGATCCACTTGATCAACACTAGGGCCAAATCAGGGGACGTGCACCCACAACAGATGTCACACATAGGGTGTGGCGGCACGCCAAGGTGCTTGCTCACGTCGCGCCAGGCACCTGTACCCGATCCCGCCACCGATCTTCTTGAATTTTTTTGACATCGGGTCCGGGTGAGTGAGGGTGGGAAAGTGCGGTGGATGACAAGCAAGTCTAGAATCACTGTAAGTTGCCGCATCTGCGGTCACTATTCTGTGGGACGCATAGTGGACATGGTGGGAATCGGCGGTCGCCACTGCAGCGAGTAGGAGCCACCCCCTTCGGCTAGAAAGCTTCAGTAATTTACAGACGGCATAGTGATTTCAACTTCATAATACCTAAATATTTACTCAGAACCTGCCTTCGACGGTGTCATAAATGTGTTGATGGATTTTGTTCGCGAATACAAGCCCATATTGCTATAATACGAAAACTTTAGTTAGCCCTACCGGGAGAAACTGCTTTCCAAATCATTATGTCCATATTTTCCTCACATAAACTAGAGTTATTTTAACCTTTATCCGGTTTAACAAGATAGAGGAATTTATATTGTGGGACTTCTGAAACTTTGCCAGATCATTGGACCCCACCCAAGATCAGCAGCAGTGAAAATCGTAATTTATGAGGCTCAGAAAATCCCTTCCAAAAGATTATGGAAGACGGACTCAAACAGATAGCCGAAAAGTGGGTGTTAAAGAGTTTATTGGCTTTGAGTCTGTATTTTATGGTCGGTTTCTGATGAATACAGTATTTGTAATGTCAGTGGGTCGGACTTTCCCACCTATCTAGTTTTTTTCTAAACAGAGGATGATCATCAAGGACTTCTCCGCTATAAACACGGCCAACTGTCGCCGGTACATCATGTGATGCTTCTGCGCTCCCAGCTTTCTGCTTGATTGTCGATGAACGTTCGTGAACACTTTTGCAACTCTTGGTGCATCAAAGGGTGTCCACTTGTTCATGAGACTTTCTTTATATTTATGCTTTACTCATAACAATTTCCTGAAAACTCAACCTGTTGGTCACTGCGTCTTTCAGGGAAAAAAATTATGAATCAGTTTGTGAACCCCCTTTTAGTAAGGTAGGAATTCGATTTTAACCTCATTTCTACTACAAGAGTGACAGAAACTAATTTCCGAATGGTGTATGTTTGCCTATTCCACTATAACAAATATTTTAATTGGGAAAAAGACAGTAAAAGCGTGAACACCTATCCCTAGCGGCCTATTGGTATAAGTGTACTAGATAAATAGACCTCAGTCTTCACGCAAAAGCGCGTGCTTTGATTGATGAGGCAGCCAGTAATAGCGCTCATCCACGTAAAAATCAGGGGATTTGTACGTCAACACGAATTGGGTATCAGATATGAGGCTCGCTCTCCTTATTTCCTGGGTTTACCGTAATTAAATACTGATTAAATGTTTTCCCGTATCTGTACATGCAAATTTTATTGGCATACTTCACGTAAAGGAAGAAGAACTCCTGATACAACTCCTTTTAACTCAGGTAATCGACAATGAAAAGCAAGTTGACCACTGAACCAACCTTCAGGCATGCGTTTGAGTGCTAGCTTGAGAATCAGAACAAATGAGTGTGTATGCACTGCGTGGACTAATCCTACCTGTTTTAGTTAGACTGAGAAATCATCCCCGCCCTCTGTAATTCCCGTGAGGATTGACGACTTCATTTGTTTGACCAAAGAGAAAAAGGTCTAAAAATAAAAATAGTTTACAGATAGAAGCGAGCAGGCGAGTTTCACGAAGAAGTTCAGAAGACGAGGATGCAAGCACGGGGACGAGACATTTATTGGCCTGACGTTTCGGATTCTCACTCGAACCTATCATCAGAGACGGTCTGTCTCTGATGATGGGTTCGAGTGAGAATCCAAAACGTCAGGCCAATAAATGTCTTGTTCCAGTGATCACATCCTCGTTTTCCAAAAATAGTTTACTAGTTTCAGTCTATAAGCCGTCGTTACTCAAAACAGAATAGACGTCGTAAAAATACTCTAACACATAATAAGAGGCCCGCATTCTAGTGAAATTCATGAGTTCTGAAATGAAACATGACATAAGGAAGATTTTTGGACAAAAGTACATCTGGTATTCTGAATTTTTCACTAGGCATTTAAAAAGTTATTTCCAATGAGCTTTACTCTGAGTTATGAAAACAGGCTTAGGCAAAGTACAAAACAGGCTTCTTTGAAATGTGGAGAAAAATCAGCCCACATCCAGTATAGACTGCCGAATGAGAATACTGACCGAGGCTTTGCAAAATGTTTAAAAGCTTCAAAAAGTTTATCTTTTAAAAGAACGAATATGTTTTTAAATTTGTCGTGTGGAGGATCACAATGACTAAATCTGCTTGTGGAGCTAAGTCCCTTTTGTTCTATGTCCGCAAAATGAGCTTACTAAAAATATTGTCGATACATAAACTTCCTAGCACAGAAAGCTGGGTGCAGTTTCGTTCCGAATCCTCTCGCTTTCACTCCAGAACATTTCCCATATAACAGGTTCACCTTGATGTTTTCGCGTAAATTAATATATTTCTGTTTTCCCTTGAAAAAGTAGCCCGTCAAGCCTTTTAACTCTTCAGCGGTTAGTATATACGTTGGAAGGCGTTCACCGGTCGGGTTACGAGACGTGCTTAATCTAGAGTCCCCCAGGCAATCGCATATTCATATAGGCAGAGGAAGATTACCGACAAAGTCATGAGAGACTGGGATGCCCATTTCTGGTTTCCCAGCTTAATGGTTAGAGCATTGGAAGTTCTAATGCTTAGTAAGCAGAAAACTCGGTTCCGAGCCTCAGGTGCCCCCCTACCTGAAGATGGGTAAGGCTGAGCGACGGCATCTATTGAGACAGAAATGACCATCACGGTCTCGCTTGTCTTTGTCGATTATCCCCATCCGCACATATATGCATAAATGTTGGTGTCTCGGAAATATAGCGTAGGATCGAGCACTGCTCATATGAACCTTTTCGAGCAAACCACACACACCAAAGTGGTCAGGTTTTCATAAACGTAAATTCCGCTTGCTCTTGATGAATTTCGTCTCTCAACACTAGCGGATCTGGCCAACTCGGCCCCCACCTTATGCAAAATCTTTTGTATGAGATGGTGAAACGAACGGCACCACAGGTTGCTGGGGCAACTTCTAAGATACACACACTCCAGCGAGCACATGGGGTGGCAGAGGCTGCACAACCCAGATATTCATTGTTGTGTTGATTCTTTTTTGTAATGAGATAGAGCTGAGTTTGGCTAAAGGTCAAAGAAACTTATGCAAATATTTCTCAAGGTCGTTTGTGTAACTTTCTGTGACTCACGTTCCGCGAAGTCTCAGCTTAAAAGTCAGTGAGGCGCGCGACTCCCACGATACTACTTCGTCAGTCATATTTCTGTGAAAATGGTTTCCAGCTAGATACCAGAGTTTATTCAGTAGAAAAGCACGCAAATATCCATTCTGCCCTAGGCGACTCGATCCAAATTTTCTATGAGCAGACATGTTCTATTGAAATGTTCACTGTTAAGAAAAAGCTCAAAAATCGTCCATAGAGTTTTCTTAAGTTCATTGATATTCTTAAGCTAATCATTCCTAAACGAAACCACTGAAATATCTCACCATAGGACTTGATGCACCTTAGGAACCGTTGTGATGCAGTTTTAGGCAGGACGAAAAGATGGAGCATGGGCTCAAAGTATGAATGAACATTCCTGAAACGTACGTGGCCATCAATTCCCAGGAGGAATCTAGATGTTAGATGTCCGGGCCAGTATCCGGATAAACTGAGAATGGCACTCGTGTTTACAAATGGAATTTGCAAGTCCATTATGCCCCACTTGCTAATTTACAGTAGGTGGCATGCCTCAGGTAATGTTAGCCGGAATTATGCGGTGTGTTTTCGACTAGAAAGGATTACTCATGTGGGGTTGTAGCATTGATCATCTTGCGGTACAATCCCAAGATATTTCAATCACACCAGAATGGCGGCTTTTTAAGGCGTTTTCTTTCGGCCGCTTGCAAAACCACACTCGGCAAAAGATGGGTATACAAGTAGCATGCATTGTCTCCACCGCTTATCTATGCCCCTATAAATTCAAATGTATTCTAAGGAAACATGCTTAAGAGTATTCTTTTTCGCATGTCTTCTATGAATCTCGTGTTTTAAAAAAGGACACCTTTCGGTTTTAAGAAAGTGTATCAATTCCTGAATAACTTCGAGCCGATCTGCTCCCACACTTGCTTTCAGGGTTGCCATACTGCGAACTGGATGCTTTCCATGCAAGGAGAATCACGCATTTCTCTGTGCTGCGGAGATGGTGCTGTATAAGGATATCAGAATTTTATAATGGCTGTGAGCCCTCTCGTACATTTCATCAGTAAAATTAATAAACGTGAAGATGCGATACCATTTGGAAGAACGTTTCATGCCTTAAGAAGTTTCGCAATCGCAAACTTTTTAAAAAGTGAATGGTACTATTTCTTAAAGCACGAAATTTTAAGGAGACGTAACTTCCTACCAAATGAGCACAGGACAGAACATTTTATGCATTCTTCCATAAAATGTTTTTGAATCAACCATGGTGTTCAAAATCAGTGACCAAGTTCCTACCACTTTTGCTGACTTTGTCTTTTGCGTGCATCTGAAAAGAGGCACATTAGGAAGCAGTCATCCTGCTAAGTACGCCCTTCTAATCGAAAACAAATTTTACAAGTTAGATTAACATTTCATGAGATACACCACCTATAGTATGTTGCCAGGCTTAAAGTACTACTCGTAAAAGTGGACGCCGACTCAGTGCACCTCACCTTTGAGGCCTGCTCATCCGTAGCCAATGTTGGAAGGTTGACAGGCAAACCCATCGCAGAGGTTGACATGCATCTCCCAACATGTGTCTTGCAGCCTCAGTTCCGGAACGCAGAATCAGGATTATTTATCGTTATGCGGCAGTATTTAATGCCTCTCGATTGCAGACTCAAGACAAAAGTAGAATCAGCGCATGCTAATCGCAGGTGACTTTAAACATTCATGATCACAGTCGACAAGGCTTGAGTCCACGGTTGAAGTAATAGTGGTCGGCCTGAATTCTCGATGACTGACTGAGTCGTGCTGAAGTCTCGGGTCTTTGCGATTGGGAGGCCGCATTATTCCCTGCTGATGATTACTAATAGATCAAAATATGTCGTTTCAGATTCCTCTGTCTTTTTTGGTAACATCATGCATATAGGGTCACCCAATGTAATTTGAAAACCGTCCATTGGGACAAATTATCGTAAAGAAATGTGGGCACATCCGAAAAAGGATTTCCATACCTCTAGACTTCATACGTTCAGAAAAGAAAACCTGGGTGGTTACATTTACAGATGGAGTGAAAAGGATCGTTGATGAACCGACAGGTCCTCCACCATGCCAGTTCTATGCGATTATGAGTTCTTTCAGTTAAAAACTCGGGTTTTCGCCTCTAACCCAGTCCTCTGATTTCCGAAACTGACTATCCAACCTACTTTTCATTAGGCTCTTTTACTTCTTTTCAGGCGCAACCCCCCCCCCCCCCACCAGCTTTCTATCACATAAAGACACAGTATCAATCAGTCTACTTGAAACTGTATTTCCTAGGCCCACCACTCCTAACTCTATTTGTGAGACTGTGTGCATTTGCCGATGTCAATAAATTAGGTACACTTAAAGTCAGCTGCCGATTCCGTGGGTAGTAAACACATTCAGACAACAAAACTGCAAAAAACTAGCCTGGAACTCCTCTGCACATCTGCTGTCACTGTCTAACATAGTGGGTTGACAAGTCGTCCTTCGAGCCTTTAATACATCATATGCCCTTGGTCTCTTGTTCAGATATGCTAATTTCCGCTATGCGCTCAACACTATCACTGATTCACTAACAATGGCATTGAATGTGGTGAGTGGCTCCTCCTTTCTCCAGTCTTATCAGTAGTAAGTCCAGGTATCCGTGCTCTGCAACTGGAATTGTTGCATTAGCGAATAGTAGGGGGCAGCGAGTCGTGGTGCACCTGATGTAATTTTCTTCTTAAGGCAAACTGCTTGTCGAGGAAGGTAAAGCCTACTGGGATTCGGAAATTATCGTCGTTTTCCAGTCAAGATTACAAGACTACAAGATTAGAACTCGAAAGCAAAAAACGTTCACCGCCGACTCACACTCATGGGTGTTTTGGCAGATATGAAGAGTTTAATTGACCCAATTGTGAAAACTCGACGACGTCGGTGGGATTGGAACCCACGAGAGCAAGGGTAGGGCTTGAGTACAGTCAATGTTCTAACCACCTGGGCTAGGAGGCCACGATTTGAAACGCTTATAAATAATGAATCTGGTAGTCCTTTGGCGAATTCTAGACTGACTGATTAGGAAATTCTACCCGGGCAATCAGCTTACTGTGTCACAATCGGTGGATTTCATACGTTGCAGTAGGCTGAGCGAGTAATTTGGCCTAAATGTGAGTAAACCCACTGTCGTCAATCAGACCTCATAGTCCAGGTGGGCATATCCCTGACTGCACACAAGCCTTGCCCTTGCGGTCGTGAATTCACATTTAATTGTGAAAAACCTTAAGCAAAAGTAGTGACTTAGGGATACAAATCCCTTCACCCATAATTTGATTAATTAAACTTCCTCCAATGCTTGTTTCCTGATTTAAACTGGCTCGACTCGGTTCACGTTGGGTCAAAACATTTTGAAACGATCAAACGCTTGGAGCAAAGTCGAAGTTGTAATAAAGAACCAGCCTCCACATCCTTGTTCTTTTATGGAATGCTCCCTGGCATCCCTCGAACAATACCCATCACCTCTACTGTCTGTCCTGTTATTGTGCCATACCTGCGAAAGTAGACTTGGGCGTGCCTCTTTTCTCCGCCGGGCGGCGATGACTAGTGCGCTGTGCTGCTGATTCCGCCTCTGGTCCCGTGGGAAAATTCCGTCCGCTGATGTTACATCTTTCCCTGGCGTCTTGGTTGTGTGCCAGCAAATGGTGGCGTGACTACGCAAGCAGACCGACCGGCATTATCCTAGGCCAATCAGCAAGCACCAAGTGACTGATACGCTTCATAGCTGTTGCTCTCAGTTCCCTGCGTAAAGCACCCGCCGCCTTACAACCCATGCCTGTCTTATTCAGGGTGCCCCAACGGATGACGCTTCACTCCCCATCCTCATAGGCATCTCGCTGGCGTACTTGCTTAGACTTCTGGCCTGCAGCAACAAATACAGCCAGACGAATTTACTAAACCATCTCATTGTCCTCCTTCCCATCCTCCCAAAAAGTAATGAGGTTATCCTCCCAGCACTGGCTCTCTGGATCCTGACACAATACGATCGGCGACACAATCAGGTGGGGTGCATTCGCAGCAACACCAATGACCGGTTTCCGTTACTTTACATTTGACCCAACTAGGCTGGAGATACCGTTAACTGGTACAGTGACCTACTAAATTCAACTCTGGCTGACGACGGCTAATAAGCCGGAAATGGCCATTCCAGTCTCCCTCGTCTTTTTCAGTAATACCATTCTGCCTATATCATGCGCCGCTGTGCGGCAGGTGGCTGGACTTGAGAGAGAGAGCCCTAAGGCACAACGGGATGAGTGAGTTCCGTAGAAACTATCAGTGAGCGTCCCTCTACCATTGTATGTACCCGATCGCAACCGACAGGACAACGGGCCCGTGGCCCAGTGGTTAGAGGAGTTGGACTTCTTACTAACACGTCGAGAGTTCGAGCCTCGGGTGTTCCACACTTCGGGGTTGGGCATGACTGGCTGACGACGGTTAATAAGCCAAAAATGACCACTCCAGTCTCCCTTGTCTTTGTCGGTAATACCATTTCGAACTCAAGTGTATAGCTCGATTTCTTATTGTTTTTATGCTCGGTTTAAAGAGCGGGTAAGAGACGCGAATAGGAAAATCCTCGATCAGGTGGCCTTAAGCAAAATCACAGGAAGAGCAAATATTTCCATGTCCTAACTCAAACCTTAGCATCAACCCTGACCCTGGACTCAGCTCTAACTCAAAACTTAACCCTAACCTCAGTCCTAACCTTAAATATAGCCGTAGTCCTTACCTTCCTGGAAATTAGCTCAAGTCCACCGGAATAGGAGGTCCCTATTCTCGTGTCTTGCCAAGGAGAGCAATGAAGTTGTGGGCTTTCTGCTAGTTATATCTATTACATCATGTCTCCTATACAAGGTAATGTGCCAAGTATAGTCAGGTAAACATGATGCGTGAGCAGTTTTGGCAGGAAGATTTCTCTGTGCTTGTTACAGACACCCCTGGTTCCTTATACTTTATAAAGACAGACAAAGAGAGCGAATTGAGATTATAGTGGATTCTTGGTTGTCTACTTATCTCACGAATCTTATTTTAAAGATTCTCCAGTAAAGAAAAACTATCATAAGCGCAGAGGTCGAGTGAACTACAGCTTTGGAGACCTGTTAATTTCCCCTCGCGAACAGAAGGTGGAGAGCTGAGAACTCCCTAAGTTTGACCCGTATAGCCATCCGGGACCCGTGATCTCTTCGCGAACTGTATCGAAGTCTGTGAGAAAAGTCTCTTTTCCGCCGCTGTCAGCATGCCGGTGGATGTTCTCGACTTTCTATCTAAGTCGGGAGTATAAATCTGGCATACTATGGCTGTCACTGAGTCCTGATAAGTGCAGCCTTCTTTGGGTGATTTTTATCGCACTGACTCCTCTCGGTCATGATTTGAACGGTGTACACGTCAGGGGGAGGCACGACAATGACGTGGGCTACATTGCTAACGGATTTTAAGTTACATCTTCTCCATCTCTGTCCGTGGGAGTTAGCGTCGCAAGCCAACGGGGATTGGGAAGGTTTATAATAAAAATCGCAAAAAAAACAGCGTATTCGCCCGGTCCCCGTCAGTGGCTTCCACCAACATACGCTTTGACGGTAAACATCGTGGTTAATGTGAGCTTTATGGCACTCCCACTCTTGTGAGATTCTTGGCGTCTTCAGTGACACCAAGCAGGTCAGGAATTAGGGAGAGGGCCGTTGATGACACACGTAGACGGTTTTTTTAACTTCATTAGTGATCGCACCCAAGCTTATCTCGCGTCTTCTTGACGTCGACTTGTCATCGAGTGGTGGTGGGTGTGCAGAGAGTGGGAGTATGTGAGACGGATGCAACATGACTCCTTTTCACTGCAAACAAATTCACGCCCACCCTGTATGGCAGTGGTGGACATCGTAGTCTGCAGCCGTCAAATTGTCAATAGTTAGACACCTGGCGGAGAAACGTCGAGGGGAGCAAAAGTTATTTGGGCAAGATCCTATTTTGTAGCCGTACCTGCTGGGTGTTGGAGTTAGGGGTCAGGGGCTAAGATCAGGGGTTGATGTTTGGGGGTAGAAGTTGGGGTTAGGGGTTAGGCTGGGGCCTGTCTACCGCAGGTACGGCTACAAAATAACAGAACAGACTATGGACAAAAAACACGGCTGGCAAACGTTATGGAGCCTCTTAAGAAAGAATGGTTTCAGTGAGATGGAGACCATCTCGAGACTTATTTGAATTTGCTTGGGGCAGTTCAGATTACTGAAATGCTTCTGTAGATAAAGCTGATTATTGAAAACTGGGAACTCGCGCATCGAAACTCGCCTCCGAAGAGGGTCAAACTGTTGACCTCCCGAAGTCGCGCGGAGACCCGTCATCTGCACAGACAATATATCTTACCCTCTCTTTCTCTCACTCTCGCCCGCAGGGCCAGCCGTATTGGTTAGTCAAAAAGAACATTTTCAGCTGGGTTGCAACGCAAACCTCCATGCGGAAGGAAGACGGTTGTATTTTTTATTGCCACGCATGAAGGGAAAAACCCCTCTCGAGCGTACATTTATGGAAGACATTTATTCTTATTCAACAATCTAATTCTAAAGTATGTTCGGTGAAGGCTAGTGTTTTACTGAAACGTCTTCTCTCCAACTGACCGAACTAGAGGGATTCCTCACAGTAAAAGGCGTTTACTGCGGTACAACAGGCAGAGTTTTGCCCCGAAACTATGCGAACTGACGTAAGAATCAAGGGGTTAATTGATGCCTTCTGAAAAACTGTTCCGATTATTTCGGCCTTCTGTTCTTGTTGGCTTTTCCAACCTAGCCGCCTTTTTTCTCTCCTGCGTTCAGTCCTTAATATTTTCTGACTAAATGCGGATACGTCGCTATTTTCCTCTCATACGACGAATTCTGTTCGTTGGTTTTCATGCTGCCTGATTGTATTCTCGAAGTTGACAACAATCCGCCTGCATTGATAAAACATTTTTATCCCAACCGCCTAAATCGCGATGTAGGACAAACTGCGTTTTCGCTTGCCTTTGAACTATAGTTTTTTAGGAAACAAAGGTAATCGACCCTCTTTCTCTTATAAAACTTTTAAAAGGCAAGTTTCCTTTATTAGAGTAGTTTCTTGAGATATTTAGTGCGCCTTGGGCTGCGATGCCTTGATCGCTATAACTCTGACAAGTAATTATGGCGCTTTATAGTTTCGATAATCCCCACACTCCAATCACATATGCATGCTTATTTTACCGTTTTGTCCTTAGTTTTAGTAATAACCAAGTCCTTGTCCGACTTGGATTTGCCTAATCGGACAATCCAGTTCTCGCTTAAGCATGTCTGCTAGAAAGTACGCGTTTACTTAAAAAAACACATCTCCTTTTACTCGGCAGATGGCAGTTCAACTACTTGATCGATGTAAACTAAGTAAGCGGGACCGCCTCTACCCAAAATTCAAATTTTCCTCCACAGTGAGCTATCTCTGTAGTTTTATGTCATCAATCGTTAACTTATTTTTGCAAGCTGCACGTTGCACGAAACCAATCACATGACCTATATGCATTCTTAGTCTCCCGTAAACAACAAACAACTTTTACAGACAGGAATTACTGGAAGCGCATATGCCTTAACCAATTATTCACCAGGACGATGAAACAGTGTGTGAAGAAAAACGGGTAGGACATGAGACCAGGCCTTATGATAAATTCTAGGGAAATTAGGGCTATTGTTAAGGTTTGATTAAAGGTTGGCGATACGGTTAGGGTTGGGGCCCGGGAATAAATCCCCTACCTGGAATTTAGCGCAAGGTCACCTGTATTGCAGGACCTTTTCGATTTCTTTTCTCATGATCTGCTGGGCTGCAAAATCGGGTTAAAAAAACTCCAAAGGGAAATCAAATGAGCTTAGTTCTTATTTACATGCAAACATCACGGCCAAGCCTTGTATCTGCGGTGAATAATGATAGCCAGTTCCGTCGCACGACAGTTAAATATAATGACATCACCTTTTCTATTTCTCCAGGTTCCATATTTAGGCATGCATATTTACTTGAATGGGTTAACCTCCCGACGGTGGCAAATGACCTTTATGCTTTCGAAGCGCGTATTCGTACACAAACCGTCAAGCAAGTGTTCCTGTCCTCTGATTTTCCCGCCATCATACAAGACCGAAAAAGAAGCCTACGACGAACATGGTGAATATATGGCATTTCTTTTTAAGTGAAAGGAGACTAGATGCCGGGTGTACCATTGGGGCCCCATTAATATTGCTCATTGGCTTCCACCGGCCACAAGTAACTTCCTTCATATTTAGTAGGTCTAACAGTCCATTCCCAAGTTGCGTCCTTTGCTTCTTTTTCCAATGAAATGCTGTTTGTTCTTCTTCATATACACTGGCTAATATCTCTGATATCAAGAAACTATACGGTTTCTTTAGTGGCAGATTTTACAGCGGCCGGATAATTGTCCACTAGCCTCACAAATAAGTTTTCACTGCATCTGCTGCTTTTATCCTCTGATGAGGTAGTCCGTAAAGTCCAATTTCTTTGAAGTTCGAAGACTTCGCTCTCTATCGTTCAACCTGGTGGTGCAATGTAAGAGAGAGTGGGAGTCAGCGAACTAAGGCAATATGAGGCGCAGTCCCTGTTAAGGAGCCAACACCATTTCCTGTTCCAGTGAACGGGCTGTCATGAGCGCGGACTCGCGTGAGCTTAGCAGACATCTGGTGGATTCTGGGTGGATTACTTAGGAAATCCTGTTGTGGCAGTCGGCTTACTGTATTCGATTTGGTGGATTCCAGACGTTGCAGTAGGTTTGGCGAGTAATTTGGCCCAAATGTGAGGAAACTCACGCCTCCCGGTAGGGCCTCGTAGCTCAGATGGCTAGATCGCTGGCTGTACTAAAGCCTGCTCTTTCTGTCGTGGGTTCGAATTCCACCGAGGCTCCGAGTTGTTCACAGTTGGGTCAATAGGAATATTCAAAATCTGCCAAAACATCTATGCATGGTACAGTAGATATTTGATTGGCCGTTCTGTGGCAGTGCGCCGGGGCTTCACACACGCCTTCTGACACTCACTTCTCAGCCGAGGTCCTAGGGAACTACGCAGTATGACAGACAAACTCTTCTAACCTTATTCGACTGCTTGAAGTCTGCCCTGCCGTCGGAGCAAGGCCGATGAGGACGAATGCTAGGTAGCCGCTTCGAAAGTCTGCCTCACTATTAACTAGTTCACGCATTAGTCGCCGTCGTCGTCGTCTGCGCCGGCTGAAATACCGAGTTCTTTTGAAGTTTCCCTGGTCATCGTATAGTGGACGTCATACCAAAGGCATGCGCTTGCGGGCCTGCGTGGAGACAGGGAACAGTTAATATGTAGACTTGTAGAGGGGCGTTCTTCAATCGCGTTACAGGACTCACTCGCCTTGGGGCTCTCTCCAGTGCCCCGCGACTAGCCACACAGCAGCGCGTAATATGGGCAGAATAGCATTGCCGAAAAAGACAAGGGAGACTGGAATGGTCATTTCTGGCATATTAGCCGTCGTCAGCCAACCATATTCCACCCCGAGGCGTGCAACCCCTGGGGCTCGATCCTGCGACCTGTTGGTTAGATGCCGAACATCCTAGCAATTGAACCACGGGCTCGTTGTTTTGTCAGTTGCCATCGGGTACGATGGTAATGGTTAACTGGTAGTGGACTTCTAGCCGGCAGATCGCGAAATCGAGCGCCGGGTGTTCCGCACCTCGGGGTTGGGTATGACTGGCTAACGACGGTTAATAAGCCAGAAGTGGCCATTACCGTCTCCATTGCCTTTGTCGTTAATAACATTCTGCCTATATCATACGCCGCTGTGCGGCTGTTGGATATAAAACCCTAAGGCACAATAGAACGAGGGAGTTCCTTAACACGATCGATGAGCACCCCTCGACCAAGTTCATCAGTTTCGTCAGAGGCCTCAGAAAGTAGGAACAGAAGCAATTTATTCTGCATACGATGTTTTACGCCATACTCTAATGCAAAAGCCACACCTTTAATAAAACTGATGCCAAGAACCCAAGGAGCTGTGTCCGTGAAATCAAATAATCCCCTCGCCCTTCTTCTGCCTCTGGATCGGAGTTCTAGACCCAAAAGGAAAAGCCGTATTCTGAACTGCATTCAGAATGAGCCAAAGAACGTAACCTTCGTATGTCCTTGAATATTTCTGATCACAAACGAAAGGACGTGATCCTACGACTTAACGGTAGAACGACTAGTTCAGTGCTGAGTAGGCAAAGCGTTCGTAGTCGAGCGCGGAACCTTCCAGGCTTTGGTATCGGGGTGTGATAGCCTTACGACGGAGAATAAGCCAGACGTAGCTACTCCAGTCTCACTTTGTACCTTTTTCTCGGTAGAAAATTCCAGTTTTTGTCATACAGTCTTTTTCCCGCCTCCAGTGATTACCTGCTGTAGAACTGTCCGGAATTTTGCCATAGTATTCTATTAAAACCTAGGTGCGTGATATGCATTCAACTTCAGTAACCTCGGCTCAGTTTCCCATAAATTTTCACGCTATTGACGCGTCGTATTCCGTTCGATGTCGGTCCATCTTTTACAGAGGGTGATCAATTCTATGGTGGT
>CACRXP010000086.1:1130937-1151491 GCA_902702965.1 Spirometra erinaceieuropaei
TCGGGTATGAGACTATCACGGCGCGTCAAGCACCGTAGCTCGGAAGGCTGCTGACCGATGCTCCAACTCAGCCCATAGAGTCTGCTCAATTATGCGAGTGTTTGTGTGGGGTAGCAGACTGGCGGGCTGAGGGCCAGGCTGAAACAGCTCCTTCTAAACGCGACCTACGGCACTCTCACGCATGTGAGAGGTATGCGGCTCAACTCCTGTTGTGTAAAATCCTGGTGGTTTTGTTTGGGGGGCAAGGTCGTGCATGTGGCGCGCGCGGACAAGGTCACTAGACTATGTCAGCCACCACACCCATTCCCCGCACCTGTCAGCTGACCGGCCCGGACAGCAATAGGTGGTCTGGGAATAGGAAGGGGGGGGGGGTGAGGTCGACGACTAAGTGCATTTTCCTCACTATAAACAATCTGAAGCGCTTGAGGCTATCACGGTGCGTTAAAAGCCGTGTCTTGGAAGGTTGCTAACTGACGGGATAACTTGGACCTCGCAGTCGGCCCAGTGTTGTGCGTTTGCGTGGAGTGGCCGGCTGGTGGTCTAAGAGTCTGGCTGCTATGGCTCCTTTTTAATGTGGCCATTATGGCGCCCCCACTACGTGGGATCCGAGCCGGGTGTGGTGGCACGCCTAGGTGCGAGTCCGGCCTTGCCAGCCACCTGCTTCCTACCCCGCCTCCGCTCTTCTTGACTCTGCCTTGACACCGGGTCCAGGTAGGGAGTGGGGAAGAGGGAGTGTGGTAGGTGCTGCGCCAGTCTAATATCACTTTAAACTAATCCACTCGCAAGTCACCGTGTCTGCTGCACGTTGCTGTGGAGCACACGATGGACATCGTCGGCAACGACGGTCGAACTGTTCGTGGTGGCAGTGGCGGTGGTGATGCAGTTACCTCGGTTAAGCATTTGTGTCTCTGCAGCCCTGTGTGTTTCATAAGTCGCTGGTAGGACGCGAGTGCACGCACTTACCTCCCATGTACGCATGCGCGTGTCTGCGCCTCCGTCGTCTCGGCAACGCACTGTCGATTAACCGGGTTGTTAGGCCTGATCAACCGGAGCATTGCATCGTAACAGCCTGGATCGACGAAAGGACAGCTTTCACCACCAAACAGATGCCCCCACTTCGGTGTTAGTATTCCGCTTATTTTATCGAAATTGAGACAGTCGAGAGGACACACGCAGCAGTAGCGGGGGAACCAAAAGCGATGGAGACAACCCTTGACAGACGGATCGTATTGGTAGTTTACGTACTTGGTGGAAACGCAGGTGATGTCACATGATAATTCGGTTCCAGATATACGAGCAGAAAGTTGGTCACTCGGAATCCGACTCGGGGCCAGGACGAATTTTTTTAAATAGGCACTGTTCGCGTTTTAACAAGGGGTGGTGGTTCATGCACGCAAATGTTGATGCGAATGCTTAAGATAATGTGCAGAAAAATACGAAACGGCCCAAAAGAGAGCCTTCGGCGGCTTGCTCAAAACTATATCTCCACCAAGACTTCTGTCCGTAAAATACTAACGGAATATTGTCTTCGGTCATACCGCGCTGCCTGACTGGATGGAGCCTTAGTTCAGTCATGCAGACCAGTGAAGGAAATTCTGTTGGTAGTACCTATTAGTAGAGGAAATTAAGACCAACTTCCGTGCCCATAAAATCGTATTCTGTCTGGATGGTGAAACAGAGAAGTTTTGATCCTGAAATACCGGAAACCCTTGCCGTTTGGTTCCGAGTCGAAGGCAGAATGACCCTGGGTTTGGTATTGTAAGAACAAAAATAACTGGGTCATTATTGGTCAAAATACTTCGGATCAACCTGTTGTCAAAATCCCTTAATTTATCTCCATTTTAGGGCATTCCTATCGTTAATTGTTGAGAAAATAAATGGTCCCAGAGTTAAGCATTTCTGAAGCACATGACAGCGTGTTGCTCCAAGGGGACACGGTCGTGTCACTTCACATCTCCGTTGTGGGCAATTACCTTGACGACGTCTACGACGGCCGATCAACTGCCTAAGGGACTTGGGGAGTGGCTGTTTAGATCTCATGGTCTTATCATATTTTATTTCTTCATTTGAAGCTCCGTTAAATGCAGGATTTGCAAGGAGAGATCCACAGCCATGGAACAGCAGAAACAGCTGTCGTCCGAGAATGCATCTGGCCACTGTCAGCACTTGAAACCGCGTTCTCCAATCTTGTTTGAGAGGAGTGTTGAAATGCAACCAGAACCAGCACCATCTGTTGCAGTGGTCTTTCTATGAATGCTTTACAGTGTCGATCTCGTGGTATACACAGATGACTTACGTAGTATTTTAGCTAAAGTGCAACCTGTCCGAAAATTTGCTGATGAAAAAACCAGCCGCTATGGGAATGCTAATTACCAGGCTTAGAAAATTTTCATTCATAGTGTTCCAGTGCCTGAAAACCAAAAATATATCAATACCAGTGAAACTGTTGCTGTCATTTAATACATTAAAAGATGACGAGGCATTAATCAGGAGGCTGCTCTGACCGTTTGAGCGGTGCATGCAGATACCCATCTTCCGAAACTAGCAATTCCTGTACAAAGTTTTCATAGCCTATTCCTCCTCTCCTCCTCCAAGTCATCCGTGTGCTCGAGTGACGATGGCTATGAAACCACCTCCCACGCAAGTGGGCAATGGACTTCTCGGCTCCGTATCCCTGTGGCTTCGTTGCTGCATGTGTGATCGGAGTCTGAGACCATCACGGTGCGCCAAGCGTCGTGGCTTGGAAGGCTGCTGACTGACGCCTCAAATCAGTCCACGCAGTCTGCCCAATAGTGTGTGTTCATGTGGAATGGCGGATTGGCAGGCTGAGAGTCAGGCCGCAATGACTCCTTCTTAACGTGACCCCTGGCACTCTCATGCGTGTGAGGAGTGTGTGTGTATTTTATGGGTAGTGCCTCTCAGTCGATGACTGACTAATTACCCAGCCTTTGAAGAGTGATGATCTAGGCTAAATGCAGGGCTGCGTGCCACCCTTCTGGGCCTTAAGGATTGTGAGCGTCTGCTATGCCAGGATTAACAAATCACGGCTCTCGCAGTCCGGTATGAGCTGGCGGTTCTCTGGCACCTGTTTTCCTGCCAGTAGATGCTCTTGCGCTCCTTCTGCGTATACAGTTCGTGAGCATGACTGCCCAGTCATCCCCGTCCTTCTGACCCATTGTGGTGCTACTGCCGTTGCTTGAAGTCCTGGTGTTTTTTGTGGACCAGGGAGTGTGGTGGTATGCCTAGGGGCGGGTTCGGCCGTCCCAGCCACCTACGCCTTCTCTCACCTCCGGTCTTCTTAACTATGTCTTGACACCGGGTCCAGGCCTGGGGAGTAGGAAAGAGTGCTGCAAATGCTGCACAAGTCTGCTCTCACTATAAACCAATGCACGCGCAAGTCACCGTGCTTGCTTCACCTTGCTGCGGAGCACACGTTGGGCATCGCCAGCATCGACGGTCGAACTGTCATGAAGCCGGTTCACATTCTGTCGCCTGAAAGCACCTCCGAGGGTTTTCAAAGTCAGCGTCCACGACCTATTACTGGTGGATAACTGCGCGCTAAACACCACAACGGAGAGGACATGCATTTGAGTGAGGACTTATTCGCATTCGGTCCCTCCAAGTTCCTACTGGCTATCAACACAGATAAGACTGTGCTTGTGCACTAACCGGCGCCATACGCGGACTGTAAAGAACCCCATATCAAAGTCAGTTGAATTCAAGTTGCATCAGTGGACGAATTAGAATACCTCAGAAGTACAATGTTAATGAATGTCGAGATCGGCAATGAAGTGGCCCACCGGGTCTCCGAAGCCAACTATGCCTTTGATTGGTTACAGGACTCAGTTTCGAATCTCCACGGATCCCAACTCAATATGAAACTGGAAGTGTTTCGAGCCGTCATCCTGACGATGCTAATATGCGGGGCAGGAGTCCGAACATTGTACGAGAACTAAGCGAGGGGGGCCGACCCCTTAAACCTCAGTAGTCTCTAGAGAATACTGGAGCCGAGGTGGTAAGACAAAATTTCAGACACGGAAATTGTAGAATAATCCCGAAGCCGCAGCATCCAGGCCATTCAAAGACAAGTTCGACTGCGATACAGCGATCGTGTCATGAGGATGGATGACGAGAGCCTACCCAAGCGACTGTTCTGTTGCAAAGTCGCTACCGACGCTCGTCGACAGGGAGGACAGAAATGGTGTTACAAGGAAACTGAAAATTTCCCTCAAGAACCTGCGGATCAATCCAGAGACCTCAGAAGACCTTGCCCAGGATCAGCCAGCCTTCGGGAACGACGATGAACATTGAAGAAGCAATCTATGAAACCAACCAGACAGACGCTTCCAAAGCCAAAAATGCGGCCCCCCAATTCTCAAATGTGGTGGACCAATAATTCCAAGAGTCAAACGCTTCCATCACGTCCACGATGCTATCTGAAATTCTTCACACGGACTGGCCTCTTTGGACATCTCCGGACCCAATGCACTGCCAACGCGCCACCTCCTCCCATCTTAGGGACCGCCTCTACTCCCATCCCCAACACCGCGACCCCACGGGCTCGGCGACCGCTACCACCAGCAAGCCCACTCAAGATGCTAGGTCGCCAACCGCCACTTCCACCATCAATATCACAAGCCCCGCACTGAGAACGACCACCGCCGCGCCATCGGTGAGAAAGCTCCCAACGCCCTGCCGCCAACCTTAACCTCCTCCTATCCTCTCCACAACCGTCCCCTGCATCAGCAACGCACACTCGACTCCAGCCTGTCCCCAATGTTATTAAACCTCCACATCATGCATTAAACCGGTCGGTCACTTGCAAATCCAACGCACAGATGATGGCGAATCAGTGCCAGGAGCACCAACATGGGCCTACTGGGTCATATGCGTCTCAACGACGATCTGCGGCAAAACACCACAGATCATAGTCATCATCACGCCTCACCCTCTCTCTCTCAGCCCATAAATCCTCGAACCAAAAATAAACCCGTCCCACAACCCCCACCACAACATGAACTTCCTAAACGAGTGAAAAATATGTTGCTTAATGGGTCCTGGTGTAGGATTCGCTCGTCATGTCGTGTGTAGCGCACGCAGACGAACTCTAGTAGATCTAATAGAAGCGACGAGACGAGTCCCAGGAAGAAGTCGTGAAGAAGGAGATACGATCGCTGGGACAAGAGCTTTATTAGCCTGACGTTTCGGATTCCTGCTCGAACCCATCATCAGAGACAAAAGCAGATACCGGGGTTCATGCACAAGGGGCTGCAGTATTTATAGGATGCAGCCGCCATGCTACCGCGGCTTGCCCCCCCCTTCACCAGAGATCGTTGCACTTGGTCTGATGACTATTTTGATGGCCGATATTCGCGCCGTTAATTGCTGCAATTTCATCATGTGTGCCTCATCATGTGCCTCGCTAATTAATAGGTTTTATTATCTTTGTATTCGCAACATTAGGGAGATAGACCGGTGAACTTTTTGCAGGCATCCAATTAATCCAAGACTATTTTTTCTCTCAAGTCCCCACTGTCCCCTGCGTTTCAGTTCTCCTCCACTGTCATTTGAGTGCTGCAATCCGTTAAAAGACCGCTACTGGTACAGAGCGCCCTGCCAAGTGACTGACTGCATGTGCTTGAGAGTAATAGCAGCGCCTTAGCAATCTGCACTGCAACGCAGTCCTCCAGCTGATCACACTCACAGTCTGGTTGTTGGATGGACATTTGCCTACAGGATGCACAGACGAATGCACACACATGCGTACAAGTACACGCATGAGCGCCTGGCATACCTACTCGACTCATGTATCAGAGGCTAGCAGAATACGCCGTACAACATCCGTCACTATTTCAGTTAGGTATGAACCTAGCTCGGCTCTTCAAAAGTATATTCGTGGTGATCCTCACTACCGCGGAGGAGAAATTGAGCAACTACTTCAGAGCAAACATGCGCTAAGGTATAAAACCTGAACCAAACGTGCAAGTACCTACTTGATCGATATTGCACACCTTGGTTGGTCTCTCCTGAGACGTCACGCTTAAAGGAAAAACTTCCGGTGAAAGTATGGGAGAATTTCAAAGCAATTGTCAAAGGTTAGAGAGTAGTAAGGAGGGTAAGGTTCGGTTATGCTGTTCTGGTCCCAAGTGTAAGCTCAATGTGGGCATTTTAAGCAAGGTAAACCAAAGGGGGATGTTGAAATTGTTAGTGAGAAAGTAGCCAAAGCTAAAAGGGAGAAGTACAACCTGATAATTCGGTGTAGAAGTAGGGTTAGTTTTAGGGTTTAGATTAGTGTCAGACTGAGAATTGATTGTAGGGTTAGGGTTTGTGTTAAGTTTAAGGGTTCCTGTTAGAGTTAGGGTTTGGATTGCGGTTTAGGTTCAAGTTTAGTGTCAAGGTTGGCGATGGGGTTACGGTATGGTTACGGTTAAGGCTAGGGTTTTGGTTAAGGTTAAGGTCAGGGTTTTGGATAGAATTAGCGTTAGGATTTGGGTCAGGGTTGGGGTTAGGCTCAGTGTTAGGCTGGGGTTTGTGGTGGGTTTAGGGTTAGCGTTAGGTTTATAATAACGTTAAGGACTAGGTTTACTTTTGAGGTTACGGTCGGGTTTGCCGTTATGTTTGGGGTATTACTGCCCCGTGTGTCCTGTCAGCCAGGTATTTTACAGAGATTCTAGGCTTCCTTCAATCTCTCGGCAGATTTGTCATACATCTGGTTGTCTTTTCCGTTTTAGCTTTGGCTACTTTCCCCACTAACGATTTCAGCATCGCCTTTCGGCTTGCTTTACTTTTAATGCCCACATTGAGCTTACACTTGGGACCAGGACAGCGTTGCCGACCCTTGCCGTCAGGAGCCTTTGAAAGCAAATCTACCCAACTGAAATTGGGATGTGCGCTAGGGCGAAAAGGCGTCTGTAGATTTTGATCTCTCTGCGATAGTAGAGGGGAGACATAGTGGTGTGCGTGTAGGGTTGGTTTCGTTGTTAGTTCTTGGATCGCAAATATGAGTAACCCTGCATGGATGTTGCCTACAGACTCTGCGATATGATATGGAGCGAAAAACAATGCTTCTTAATTGTTCGGTGGAAATTAGTGTGCGCATTAGAGCTAAAAAGTAATGACGAATCCACAAGAATCGCTATGCAACTAGTCAGGGAGGAGAGAAAACTAGTTAAGACCTCAGTGTGTGTATAATTTTGCACCCACAACTGCCCACGCTGGGGATTCGATGGATCAAAACGAGGAAGAGATTATGCCACAGGTTGCGCAGAGTCCACGAATCCTACACGTTGGTGGGGGGAGAGGAAGTGATGGCACCCCTAGGCAAAGGCTTCACGCCAGATCATCCACTTGCACCTAATCCCACCATCATACGGTTAACAAATTCAGGCAGCAGACTGAGACCTGGGATCTGGAGAAGAGAGTGAGGTTGATCCTGAGCAATCCATTCCCACGACACTTCAGCATATTCCTCACGGTAATAAATATCACGCGCCTAAATCTGCCACAACGCACTAGAAGTCCTGGCTCCGAAGGCTGCCATCTGACGGGGTAACTCGGTCCTCCTATCAGGACGGAAAGTCGGGCTCAGTGACTCATTCTGAATGCGGCCTCCACGGCGCTCCGGCCCAGAGTGGGCCCGACCCACCTCCCCTCACCTTCCGTCGTGTGGAGACAGGTCGTGTGTGGCACGCGTAGACGGCCTGTTTAACCCTGGCGGTCACTGCGTCCAAGCCCGCCTTTGGTCGTCCTGACTCTGTCAGGGCGCTGAGTGGGGGGAGAGTGTTCGGCAGCTGTTGTGCAAGTTTACTATCACTATAAACTAATTCACGCCCAAGTCTTCGTTCTGCGCCCATCATGCCGTGAGGCATACGGTGGACACCGCCGTGCCCGACGGTTGAACTGATATGTACCAGCGAACACTGCCTCTGTAAGCTTTTGAGATGGTTCACACCCTCTTATGGCATCCAAAATGGCCTTGATCTTTTGGACCCTAATAGTCCTCTCTAATTAAAGCTCGTGAGTTGCCGAAGAAAGAAGTTTGTTATAAGTTTACGTGACTTCCCCTTGAACTTAAGACTCCCACCGTTTGTCATTTAAAACATAGAGACACATTTTGTCGAACAATAAACAAATCTCACCATCCATAGAGAGACAGAGCCCTTTTGAAAATTCCGAAGAAGAATATTTTGACAAAGTGTTGAGTCGTCTCTCACCGCACTGGGTCGTGTCGCTTGTTACGCATATTCCATTGAATAGGCCGACGCAGCCTGACGATAATATGATTGACTGTCGCTTCCTGACCGCTGCCAGTTCGATTAGTCGGCACGTTGACTTCTCCCTGACTTGTCAGAACTTGCCATTACCGCACTGGAAGCAAGGATAAGATGGTAGTTGTTAGCTCAACAGAGACAACATAGGGATCGATCAGCAACAAACTAGTAACTGGGTTACTCGACAGGCAGACCGTTGGGCCATCATGTAGGGCAGCCACCCAATGTGCCCAACCAACCTCCACCCTGGTGACGCAGCAAACAATCATCATCAGCATCATCATCATCATCATCGTCGTCGTCGTCACCACCACCACCACCATCACCATCATCAATCACTACTACTACTACTACTGCTGCTGCTGCTGCCGCTGCTGCTGCTACTACTACTACTACTACTACTACCATTACTCGTGAAGAAGACACGACTGCTGGAACAAATGCTTTATTTGCCTGACGTTTCGGATCCACCCTCAAATGCACTATCAGGGACGGGATCAAAAACTACTGCTGCCATTACTACTGCTGCTGCTGTTGCTGCTACTACTACTACTACCACTACTACTACTACTACTATTACTTCTACTACTACTACTACTACTACTACTACTACTACTACTACTTCCGTCGCTGCCAGCATCATCACCAGCAACATTTAAACAGTCAGGACATCAAAACCAGATAACAACTCAATCAGGGAAAAGCATACTAACTCGGAAAACCACGTACAGTCCGACCATACTATAGCGCGTTACGGAGGTTAACAGTTAGCACAAAACCCGGCTGTTCGAAATGGCAGCCAGTCGATGTTTCGGTTTCAATCCTCTCCCTCTTCCAATCATCACGCTATGCTTCATCAAAAGATTGTTACAGAAGTACAAATTGGTCGTTTTTGACTGCTTTTTTTGGCAGTGGTATAGAGAAGGACCCCACTGTGGACCGTGCCGTACGAGATTTATGGTAAAGGAAGTTTTACGGGTGGGGCAGCACGCTAGACAGTAAGCTGACAAAATGGAAGAAAACACAGAAATGGCCTGGATTTATGCCGAAAGTCTTATCCTACGCTATTGTACGACAACGGAAATAGGAGTAGTAATTAAACAATAAACAAAAAGTAAATTTCACAAAATAACGATCGCGGGAGGTAATTGTTTTTGGCCGTGTAATTTCTGCAACAGCGTGGAACATAGTGATAAATGAGATAAGAGTTAAGGTGAGCATCTGCAAAACCGTGCCAAACTCGCGGCGCGTTAAAACCCAACTTACTACAGGCGCGTACGATAAAGAAGCTTTATGGTTAACAGAGCGTCAATCGTTGATGCAGCGCGTGCTTGTCGGCAACCCACTGCCAATTCGATAAAGCCGGAAGTGCGGTCTAGGGCGAAAATCTTCAGAGAAGTTCTGAGGACAGTCGAAAATTTAAAAAACCTTTCGTATGCCATTTGATCGCGCTGCAAACTAACTAGGACTCAAAATATCCGTCTCGTGAGCGCTTGAGAAAATGCAAGCGACACGGAACGAAATATTTTTTCAAAGTGATACCTGGAGTCCTTTTAAAAATGACACCTGTCCGACGAAGGGTTAAATGTTTGCAGAAAGTCATTACCGACAAAGACAAGGGAGACTACAATGGTCATTTCTGGCTTATTAATCGTCGTCAGCCAGTCATACCCGACCCCGAAGTGTGGAACACCCGAGGCTCGAACTCGCGACCTGTTAGTTAGAAGTCCGCGCCTCTAACCACTGGGCCACGAGCCCGTAGTTAGAAGTCCACGCGTCTAACCACTGGTTAGACGCGTGGACTTCTAACTAACAGGTCGCGAGTTCGAGCCTCGGGTGTTCCACACTTCGGGGTCGGGTATGACTGGCTGACGACGGCTAATAAGCCAGAAATGGCCATTCCAGTCTCCCTTGTCTTTGTCGGTAATATCATTCTGCCTATATCATGCGCCGCTGTGCGGCTGCTGGTTGGGCTCCAGAGAGAGAGAGAGAGTCCATAAGGCACAACGGAACGAGTGAGCTCCGTAAGAACGATCGGTGAGCGCCCAATGGCATTGGTTAAATGTTTGTCATACTGCCGACAGATTAAATTGTAGGGTGTACCGCGGTTCGTGTAAAATGGCTAGACAACGCACCTACGCGTGCCACACGCGTGCTTGGCGCTCCATACGACGCCTAAATGACACTTAGCCCCCACCTGTGAATTCCAAATGGTGTGATTTGCTTAACGACCACACCCAACTGACCGCTTCGTCTGGTATGCTAAATCAGATGAAGGTCTTCGATGTGTTTGTCTCCGATATTTCCCCCCCCCCCCTAACCCCTGCCATACCTTCCTCACTCGCCATCCCAAGCAAAAAGATGACGAGAATGCAATACTGTAGATGACTCGAGTGAATCCAGGTCGAATTCCCACTGCGACAAACCGGGACTAACAGTTGATTTCGGTGGTCGCTTAGTATATCTTAGTATTCCTGCTTGCCGAAGCACTCCTTACACCTTTCGGGGAGGAGGTTAGAAAATATGTCATAATGCCTCTGATAAGACGCAGTCGGCAGACTGACCGCGGCTTGTGGACGTTAAATATGCGGTCAAAATTATATGAAGAAAAAACCACCACAGTTACAATTTCTGTATCTCCCCAGAAACTACCAGAATGACATTGCTCACTCTGGCAGCTTGGAATGTTCGTTGGTCTTCAGACAACCGGTTGAGTAATCGGTCAATTCGGGTCGCCCGAGACCTGGCGCGCTACAAGCTGAGCAGAACAGAAGCAAATATAAGAGACGGGTGCTGGTTACACCTTTTTCTGGAGCGGAAGTTCAACGGCAAAGTGATAGAATGCTGGAGTTGCTTTTAACATCAGAAATGGCATCGTGAGACAACAGTCGTGCCTGACGCAAGGCATTAATAACTGTCTCACGACCATGCGCCTGCCACTTCGCGGGAACCAATTCGTTACCGTCGTCAGTGCTTACGTACCCATCGTCAGTGACCAACTTCGATGACGTACAGGACAAGTCCCAGGAAGATCTGCACGCCCTCCTAGAGGCGGACAAACTGAGTGTCCTTGGTGGCGTCAGTGTCGGCGACGGCATAGACAACACTACTTGGGATGAAGTACTCGGTCGCAACGGGATATTCAGCTGCGATAGCCATGGTCTTCGTCTCCTGCAGGCCTGAGCCAACACCTCTCCCCCTCTGGTCTGGGGGAGGTGGGTGAATGAATCCTCGCCCGCATCACTGTCAGCTGATGATGTAAGTCATCGTTTGTTGGCGTGGCCAGAATGAGTTTTAGTGATCAAGGCGGTGTGTGGTGCCAACTGTTGGGCGGACAATGGTGAGGTTTCAACTATGATGCCGCAGGCGTCCGCAAGGAAATCAAACAGCAGGTGGACTGAATGTTGCATTATTTGGTAGTCTGATCGTCAGTCAGATTTAAACTATCACCTGAATCTCCGTCTGGGATAAATGCAAGTTCCGGGAGCGAATGTCGCTATTGAGACGCAGCGGAGTCACTCGAGGAACGTCATTAACTCCGCTAACCGGAAATCCCTCAATCGCATAGGCCGTAAGCACCAAGACGGCCATTATTAGTGACGGGGAAATCAGCAATCCGCCCTCAGAGAATAACATGTAGCACTCGAGCTAAGTGAAGCATTGAACTGTAGCCAAAAGCGGCTATCTGCCGATGTCGAAACCTGGTGCATAGTGACCAAGGGCGGCACAAAATGCGCTGATGTCTCACAGGGCTGAAGAACTCCAGGAATACTCGGATCGCAATTAGATGAAGAACTCCGACTCCCTCGAGGCCATTTACGGCCGCCCCCAAAACCAAGGAGACGGCCCAGTCGGGATGTTTATCTCTGTCTTTCACCGGGTTCGCCCATCGTCGAGTTTGTTCCGCCATCTGAAGAAGTTGGGTGAGTGAGAGGAGGGTGTGGTAGATCCTGCACAAGTCTGTACTCGATAATTCATACACAAGTCAACGCTGAGCAGGCGGTGGAAGTCATGATTTGGAAAGCTCTAACTACCACTGACTGGTGGGTGCACTGCACATAAACTATTCTACAATACCAGATAACGGTTCAACTCCTGCTCATCAAGTTGGAAGCGGTCTGTCATATATCGCGGGGTGGTTACAATGCAGAGTAGGCGGAGCGACATAGATGGTCGACAACCGCCAAGACACACGTGTCTGGGCCCTCGACTGTGAAGTGCACAACCGAGACCATCCAAGTCCAGTGGGTCACAAACGGGTACGCGTGGCGCCAGCCGTAGTCAATAGTGTAGAAGCTGCAGTTAAGAGCAGTTCCTTACGTTTGCAATCGTCATCTATTGGCCAACGAAGGACTCGATTATGTTGCAGATGAGACTTTTGGACTTCAGATGGTGGCGCTGGGGTCCGCCGGTGGTCCCTCGGACTAGCTATTAGAACGACCATTGAATCTGCAAACATGTGATACCCCCAGTCCCTTGTGGACAAGAGCTTCTTGCTTATCAGAAAGAATCTACCATGGCGCTGACACAGCGATAATTATGGTAGTACGGTCGACCCTTCGAATTGTAAAAGCCTCGCCCCTCAAAGCACTAGCAATGTGAACTACGTCCATTTTGGTGGAAATAATCCCTTCCCAAGCCGAGAGAAGCTTAATAACTTACACCGGACTTTGTCCGTCAGAGGAACTCTGAGCTAGACCGAGGATCGGGAAAGATCTAAGCTTGAGTAACGCAGCCCAAGCGTCCCAGAGATACGGAGGCCCAGCACTTCCCAATCTAGACTAGCCCGGGCACAGGCCTTGGTCAAAATCCGCAACACTGGGGGCGAAAATAATGTTAAATGGCAGACCTCATAAAACTGGACCGATGAGGTTTGAGCATCTTGCCTGACTGACCGGGCCTGAAAGACTCCTCTGGACTGAAGTCAGAACCTCCTAACCTATCTTAGCGGCAATGAGGCAACACGACACCTAGCTTCACGTGCGACCTAGCCCAGTGTAAGTACCGAGGGCTAGGACTGTAAGTCTCGTAGCTGCCTGCGTACACTGAAACCCGCAACCCTCAAAACTTCCAAAGGGTACAATGGTTGGTGGGCCCTGCGCAGAACTACTGAGGTGAATTTGAAACCCGGACCGTATTCTGGCATGCCTTATTAAATCTTTGACCTGAATACTCCGGCAACTCGATGAGCGACCAAGGCTGGCATAGGTAAGATACAATTGTAGGAAGTGATCGGGCGCATACAACCTGCGCAACGAAAGAGCAGGGCTAGCCCGATAGTCCTTTAGTTCGCTTTTTAGTTTTAATCTCCGACAGGTAGCCGTCTTAGCCCAAAACTTGTTGAAAACTGAAATCGTCTTAGAACGTAGCCGCCAAGTATAACTCAGACGATCGCATGGTATCAGGCTGGGATCATAGCGCCAACCCATAACACACTTCTAGGGCGGTCCACGGCAGACTAGCAACCCACTAGCTCACTTCTGAGCAGAGATAAAAAGGCCCGACAGAGCATGAGGACAAAGCAAACAGAGTAGGCCGGGTGAGTGAGCTCAGTGCCACGCGGGACTAACACACTCGCGACGCCTCGGCCTGCGAGACCCGCTTACGACAATTTAGACATGAACATGAGGCAATGTGTTGTTCCCGGCAGCAGCATTCGAGAAGTCAGGATCGCCATCATGCCAGCCGACAAATGAGGCGATCTAAGGGAGTTTGGCAATACCATACTCGTGGCGTTTACTTTTGACGACTATGGGTGGAGCCGTTCAGTCTAACGTGTGTCAATGCCAGTAAGGTCGTTCATTGTACCTAGACACCTCCGACGCGCTAAGTCAGACGCCTAACTACTGAGAACCAAGGCGGTGCTTGAACAGACGTGTGAGAGGAAAACGACGAAACGTAGCCATGGTAGAAAAAGATGCATGCGAGCTCAGTAGACTTAAACCCAATAGGCTGGCCGTACTGAGCTGCTTACTTAGTCAACTCATACGTTTGGCCTGGCGCACTCGGAGGTATGGGTGATATGGTAATCCAAACTCCCGACCGAAAAACACCTGGTGGATAGGGGCTAAAGGTTCTAAGTTATCACGGGCGCCCATATCAACTACGGTCTGAAAGGTCATAAATACGATCTCTCAGTTCCAGATGGCCTAAGAACTTGGTCCGTCCTCAACAGACAGTGGATGATGAAAATACGATCAGGTGCTGTGCTCAAGCCGGGACGTCCGACACCCAGAGTGAGTAAACCCCGATTCTTTAAGACATGTCGATTGTTGGGATAATGTAATTGGAAAGTCAGACGTTACATCAAAGCTGATAGGTAGGGAGAAGTGTTCTGAAGGAAAAGTATGAGGCATTTGATGGGACAACCTGGGGCAGAACGAAACTTTAAGACAACACACACTGTCCAGTTTATCTCATGATTCACCGGTGAGCAGTTGTGGGGATGTCTGCTCAACTGACAAAATGCGCAGTAAGCAGGAAAATATGGTAAGTGCCCTGCAGATTTGAGGTGCAAGCATAATCGTATTACCAGCCACGTCAGGAATCCTTAGGCTATTCTCGCTTGTCACCCTCCGGGGAGTTCCTCTCGGGTTCTAGAATGAAAGCAATCAGTAAAACGGGGTGACATACCATCGGTGTCTAGGTCGGACTTCCACAAAGTCAGGTTGTCGCGGAGGAGCTGCATAATAAGAGTCGAGTCCTTGTAGCTCTCCTCATTAAGGGTATCAAGTTCCGCAATTGCATCATCAAAAGCATGTTTGGCAATATCGCAGGCCTTTTGCGGACTGTTCATGATCTCATAATGGAACACGGAGAAGTTGAGCGCAAGACCAAGACGAATGGGGTGAGTCGGCTGAAGCTCGGTAGTAGCTTTATCAGTGGCTTGGGAATAAGCATCTAAACTCCGCTTCGCGACCTCTTCACGCGCGGTACCCGTGGCGATTTCGGCCAAATATCGGTTGTAGTCGCCTTGCCTGAAACACAATATCAGCAACCAAGAAACTTACATCTTATAATAGAACACAATAGAGTCTGCTGTCTTTGCATGGGGAATCAATTTGGTCTGCAGTAGATCAAGGATCTCTGCAGCCATTTCGCGCAGCTCCTTTTCGACTTGCTCTCGGGCATACTTGATATTTTTGCAGCACTCTTGTTTCCCTCGGCTTTCTTCCTTCTGTTCAATGGCACTCACAACGCGCCAAGACGACCGACGAGCACCAATCACATTTTTGTATGCTACGGACAACAAGTTGCGTTCTTCGACAGTGAGTTCCGGAGAACTTTCATCGTTGAGTTCAACGATTTTACGCATCCAGACGGCCATATCTGCAAAAGCATAAATTCCATCTAAGAAAACGTACCATCATATCGCTCGGTCTGCTCAGCGAGCTTAGCCTTAAACAGATATTCCTCGCGCCGAGTCAGCTTCTGTTCAGCAGCAGTGGACATCTTTGCTCGGATAACTTCTTAGAATGGCGGACCCTAGAACCTGTAGTGGTTCATTCAAACAATTCTTTCAAATAATTGGACCTCGGACTACTCAACCGAGGGTTCCTGAGTAGTTTGTTACTTTTTCCCGGAATTCATATAATAGAAAGCCTAAGGCAGCAAAGCGTCCAGCATTCAAGTAGATTCGAGTGGTTGTGGGACGTGAAACTCGAAGACACGTTTCCCGCAGCGGATAAAAACGGCATGTCAAAAACACGAGTGCGCCAAACACTGGAAAATTTTCGATAAAAACCAAGGAAAAAGAATAATAAGAAGACGATTATGAGGATGTAGAAGAGGAAGAAGAGGAGGAGGAGGAGGAGGAGGAGGGGGAGGAGGAGGAGGAGGAAGACCGGCCTAAAAACACGTACAAAAGGCAACCGGAAGTCAACAAGGCAAAAATGTACAAGACTGCCGTAGTGCGAATTGGTGGCGAAAGCGCAGAAGAAGCCCGAAAGTGGTTTTGAGAAGCAAGCAGGCTTCGTTGGACCGAGGTCTGCACGCTTATATACGCAGAGACTGGGAGTCATTTTCGTGTTACCTCCCAGGTTATGAACGTTCGAGACTTCAAATTTTAGGGTGGATATTTTCCCAATAGAAAGGAGATTAACACAACTTAGGACCTAAACTACCATCGCAACAACCCGATGGTGCTCAAACGCGGCTGTGTTGGAGCACTCTTCCACGGGGTAAAAACGCATTTCAGTGCACAAGAGGGTCCAGCACAAGATCTACGGCATCTTCGGGACCACATGGTAAGGAACGGATGTCCAAATAGTTTTGTCAGCCGCTGCCTTCTCATGCACCCCTAGGGAACAAACGAAGAAGAGCCACCAACACTCTGGTACCCACTATTGTATATAAAGAACGTGTCAGAAGCAAGGGATCGTATCGTGAAGAGCTCGGGGTGGGTACCGCTCAACGTCCGACAGCTATTATGTGCACCACAATCATGAAAATAAAGGACCGACTAGACGCATGAGAGGAATCTGGAGTCGTTTATCAGATCCCATGACGTGAATTTCCTTGCTATTATAAAGGACAGACGGGACGACGGCTTACATCGCAAATAATGGAGTGCAAATGGACAGCACAGAGAGGGAACCCACTGTCTCATGTCGCCACTCACACACCGGAGGAAGGTCACGAATTTGACTCTGCGAGCACGCGGGTAATAGCACGAGCCCGCAGTAAGACAAGACGAGAGTTCTGAAGCCTAGCTGTCTGACACCAACTCCATCGACATGCACGTTGATATCACGCACTCCGTTCCCGCGGCCATAAGCCGCCACCTAATTCCAAACCACGGATGCACGCCGTCACGGCGCCGTGACATGGCGTGGACCCAGCCTCATCGCGAACGTAACTCCCTTTACTCTTATCCCTCTTCTTTGTTTAACTACGAAACTATTCATATGACGCCGCATCCTCACAGTCACTGATGATAGCCTCCTCTACGAAACCAAAAGCTCAGAGTAATGTATGCATTGCTCCAGAGATTATGTGACCATCTTTTTTACAACGAGAACCTGAGACTCGCATATTCGCTTCCACTTCCTAATATTCTTCTCCTTCACTCTGTAGTCCTCGTTGACTGTCACAGAGAACTTGAGTGTTTCTTAAATAATTTTTCCCGAGCATTAGAACAGTATTTTCTGGGAGCTCGTTCCAGAATTTGACGGCACACGGCAAAGAAGCGTATGCTGAACCACTATGTATAACTTTATCTGGACACAAGGTGACTGGGCATCGCCACGGAGGAATCTACAGAACAAGGGATCGATCTAGGGAGTAGCTAGCAAGGTAGCGTTCTTTCCGACACATGCGATTATAAGAAGTTGGAACATTTTTGTGCTTCTCTCGATGTGTTGCCTACAATTACTTCGAGTGGACCAATCTTACCTCTCGTCGTCGCACCTGCGCCATTGTTTTAGTGTGTGGGGCTAGTGTGTTCTACCGTCTATCGTCTTCTGTGTTCTGCTTGTCGACCGGATCTTAAAAGCAAGCCAAACCTTCGGCCAGCTGCAGAACTGCGTGTGGAATCTCCACAGTCTTTAACTGAGCCTCGAACTGACGACGTACAAGGCCGTCGTTCTAACGACGCTTCTGTACGGTGCAGAGACCTGGACCGTCGACTCAAGTCATTCCAGGAAGCTGAACCACCTCGATCTCAGCTGTCTTTGCAGAATACTAGAACTGAGATTGCAAGACAGGATTTCTAACACGGAATTTCTAGAACTCACTATAATCCTTAGCATCCATAACATGTTGAGGCAACTGCAGCTACGCTGGAGCGGCCATCTCGTGATAGTCTCCTAAGGTGTATTTAATCAAACATGTCACTTATTTTCAAGCCACGGCCTGCATCTGCTTTGTCTAGTCGAAAGCTTTCTTATGATGAAAATTTCCCTATCCTGTAGGACGCACAGGTGTATTCATGAAGAAGATTTAGGTCGTGCGTCACCCGTTTCTACGGAATGCAGGACGTGTTGACAGGTGAGACGGGTTCGACTGGTGTATAATGAGGCTTCTGGGACTAGGGTGTCCTTCTCAATGGGATGGATTCGCAAATATCCGATCAGGTCGATTTATGATGCAAATTTGAGGTGACAATAGGGATAACATGGGGCTGTGGCTAGTGAGCTGACGGTGTGGTGGTGCTATTAATGGTGACGGCGCTGGTGATGGTAATACTGGTTGTGTGGGAGATAGGTTTGTCGGGACCACATTGCGGTGGATACGTGAATGAGCAATTAGATCCATAGTACGTATGGATACTCCGGGGGATTTTAAGCAGATCATAACTATGCTGTCTGTGCATGACGGGACTACCGAAACCGGCTCGTCGTTGTAAGATTGGCGATGAGCCAGTCGTGTTTGCATCGAAGCTCGTCGTTCGAATTTGGTTTGAAGTTTGATCGTCTCCCAGTGCTCTGAGATTTCGGCTGTGGATTTCTGTCTAAAGGTACGCCTCGTGGAAACAGAATACGAATGGATCACACATTGTCCCCCTTTTGCATGCTTCAACCTAAGGGTGTAACCATAACTTCATCCACCATTGCAACCCATAGGAAATAGCTGCCGAGAGTTTGACATAGTACCTAATTTTGTTTACCTCGGATTCCTCTCAAGACAAACTTCGGCGCTGCCCCCGTAATCACTCTCTTGCCAGTGAAGGGGTAGAAAATCAACATAACACAGAGTTTTACAGACAAACGATATTCGAAGGCTATGTCATTCATCGTTTCGAACTGAGGTTTTGCATTAAATCCTGTTTGGAAAAGAGCATTTTTCCGCTTAGTAAAGTCACTACTTGTATGTCTACGCTTCAGGTTAATAGATAAATGTAGTCTCAGCGAGATGTCGGCGGTATGGGTAATGCGAACGCAGACGATCCTAATGCGCATGACGCGGATTTCATTCGAACCCACGACCCCGCGACCAGCAACCAGCGCTCCCAACAAATTGGTCAGGTCCGTAGACCTGGAAATGATTATCTATTCCATTCCTGTAAACCGTTCTCTATTTCCTGTGACAAAACTTACTGGAAAAAGTTAGATCGTTCTCAACTACGCGCAATGAACCTCTAACAGTCGGTCCCGAAGAACGCCGTGCGCTATGAAAATCGAATGAAAATGGGCAAATAATGATGCGCAGCACACTGCGACTGATGGCTAGAACTCGGGACCCGGGCTGAAAGATTAGAGGGAAACCCAGATCTCCTCATAGAAATAACAGAGGTGCCTATCAAACACAGTAAAACTAAGCCACGAGAACACGTTGAACACTTTAAACTAATCTGGAGTCTACAGAGTCTGGTTGCACAAAAGTAAAAAACTGCGATTTATCATCTTTTGAGATTCTGCAGAGAGCAATCGAAAGAAGTCACAAATACCATAAGAAGTTGCCAGTAGCACGCTGTACGTTTGTTCATTAGTCTCGAATACCAAAGAGGACGCCTACAGTGAAATCCATTATGCAACATGTCGTGTGAGTCAACAGAGTAAGGACGCGAAGACACTCGCCACAGCTGGACGCATCTCAGCGGCAGACACTGACGTCACGAGCTTAATAGATGGCTCTTCGTAAGCTAGTCGAACAAGCTGAGTTTCAGAAGAAGTGACTCTGGGTGAAAGGCCCAAAGTGACGTCCGGGAGTTGATCATCATGCTCACAGTCTGCGCGCAATGCGGATACAGCCATAAAAGCAGTCACACAGTCTGCGATTCAACCTGCCATCAACACAAGGGCAGGATGCAGTCACCAGTTATTCCCCTGATAGATCATATTGTGTGGTAGACCAGGGAGTTCCTGAGGCCTCTGGTGACGCCCTAGAAGAGAGGGTCAAACTCGATCTCCTGACACTCCACATTTACTAGATGACACCCAAGAGCCCGATGCGATGCTAAGGATCCGGAAGATCTTCCATTTGAGGCCTTTAAATAGGAGTTACACAGAGTGAGTATGGCTGACACTGCCGATAATCGTATTAGGAAGCAAACGGCAACTAGCAAACATCAAAAAACATCACTACTAAGTCACTTCCTTTCTTTCGCTCGCTCTTAGATAGGGCACGCAATAAAATCGATGTCTCCTCAGATTATATTAGGAAACACATAAATTGTTCGAAAAACTCACGCCACTAGGGAACGGACGGGATTCCAAATTTCATTATCAAGCGAACTTTCTCCTGGAAACACGGAAGGCATCAATTATCATTCCTTTTTTCGAGTCTGGATTTTGGTCCGATGTTAATAACAATGGAGGCCTACACAAAGCACCGTCTCTAACAAA